>PVJI01013881.1:0-46156 GCA_004026765.1 Micronycteris hirsuta | reverse complement strand
GTGACCCCTTCCCTCCGAAGCAGTCTCCCTACCGGCTGATCTTTCAGTTTTATGCGCAGTCCTGGTTTCCAATCTTCCCCCACACTGGAATACAGCTGGGTGATCGCTCTGCTCCTCAGAAAATCGGCCCGATATCCCGCCAGTGGGCCGGAGGATAGCGATCACGCTTCTCCCTTCTCCGCCGCCATCTTTCTTCTCTTCGATTACTACAACTTTATAGTACAGTTTAAAACCAGTGAGCATGATTCCTCCAGTTTTGTTCTTTTTCAAGATTGCTTTGGCTATCTGAGGTCTTTTGTGTATATGTACAAATTTTAGGATTCTTTGTTCTAGTTCTGTGAAAGATGTCATTGGAAATTTGATGGGGATTATATTGAACCTGTATATTGCTTTGGGGGTAGTATAGACATTTTAACAATATCAATTCTTCTAATACACACACACACACACACACACACACACACACACACACACAAACATGTAGAGTATTATTCAGCAATATAAAAGAATAAAATCTTGCCACCTGTGACAATGTAGATAAACCTACAGGGTATTATGTTAAGAGAAATAAATCAGAGAAAGACAAATACCATATGATTTCACTGACATGTGGAATCTAAAAATGCAAAACAAACCAGAAATGGCCTCATAGACACAGAGAACCATCTGATGATTGCCAAAGGCAAGAGCATGGGAAGTAGGGTAAAAAAAGGTGAATAGTAATAAGAGGTACAATTTTCCAGTTATAAAATAAGTGACAGCAATGTAACGTACAGCACAGAGAATACAGTCAATAATACTATAATAACTCTAGTAGGTAACAGAGGGGGAGAAATCCAATTCCAGGTAAAAGTAGAAATTTGATCATAGTGACCAGGCCTTATCAGCACACCTCCATCAAAGAAATTCATAAAGTTATACTTCACTAAAGAATAAGAAAACTTTGTAAAATGTTGAGGAATTATTGCAAAATATGCCACTATGAGACTTGACATTGATTACATAATATATGCACAATTAACCTTTTATAAATATTTATAATATAGTTTGAGGGAAAAACAACTTATTTTAATTCAAGGACTCTTATTTTTTGGACAGAATTTCATTGGCTGTAAAAATATACTGTCACTAAGAAATAAACAATTTTCATGAAAGTTTTGTGGCTTTAATCAAAGCTAGTTATCAATCTCTTAAACTGGATTTTGAAATTGCCAGTTTCAAACCTAAAATTGTTCAAAAGAATGCTCTTACAGTCACTATGAGAAACAAACTCAGTTTCTATAATCAGAAATTTGGTTTATAATCTATTTATAAACTGTTACATAAAATTTAAATTTACCATACTTCAGCCTCAAAGACATGTCAGGAAAAACTTCATATAAATATATACAGAAAAGAGATTTTGTTCCTGTAACGTGTTTTAAAAAATCCCATTGTAAAAGAAACTTCTGGAGTAAAAATATGTAATTCAATTCTATTGATTATGCCTAAGGCATAAGGAAATGAGCTGGGAGCTGAGTTACGTGGGAGTGTGGGTGGTGGGAAGTAAAATGGAGTGATAAATGAACAAGATAGTTTTGTTATGAAACTTACAAACTAGTAAAAATGTCTGATTCTCATATAAAAGAGTTCAAGAGTCAGAAAAAGAAGTCCCCTAACTTTTGGCTCTGAAACCAGAGGGGACTGTGGCTCAGTGACCTAGAGGCTACTGACTCGCACGCAGGTCCTCTTCAAGGGCCTGTACATAGACTTACTCAGACTGAAAGGCTCTGAGCTCCAAAGCTGGAGCAAGCACTTGAAAGGCACCAAGGACATACAAGGAGGACCTAAGCTGTCTGGCTTCAGGAAGAAGGCTAGTGGGGCAGCTTTCTCCCAGACAAGAGCTGGCAGAGGCCACTGTTCCTTTGCTGTGAGCCCTCCCCACAGAGCTAGCGTGCATGAGCCGTATCTAAGTCCTCATCAACCTGGCTAACAATTTCCCCTCGTGATTCCCTGAGCCCTTCCCCACCCAACTTTTGGGCCCATCAACACCCTTTCCTTTGGCTTTTCCATAGGAATGACCTGTCCTGGCCCATGCTGCCGACTTTCCCACAATCTCCCACACAAGCAGCATCAGGTATCGGTGTGCTCCATACCTCTTACTAAGTGCCACCAAGCAGGGCACTAGCTGACCCTGGTTCGCAGCTTGGCCTTTACCAGACACCTCCAAGCCCAGGATAAGTAGCAACCATCTGCAGATTGCTTTGTAGCCCATGCCAGGTAGCCCCAAGTAGAGCACAGGTGGCAGCTAACCTTGGCCTGCACCACCCGAAGGACCCCAGAGCCAGCATACCTGGTACAGCTTCAGATCATACCAAAGCCCACAGGAAGGGGTCGGGGGCAGGGAAGAGCACCTGAAGCACCCAGCTCAGGTGACCTGAAAGGCTACACTACTGGGCCCCACAGAAAACCGTCTAAAGTTTGTATGGTTTTTTCTATAAAATAAGATACATTTTACAGTTTACCAGTAACTTTATTGATTTAGATATTTTGAGTACGTCAACTACGTCTGCTACTGCCTTATGGTGGGTAGAGGCCAGGGATGCTGCTAAACCTCTTCCAATGCATAAGACAGCCCCACAGCAAAGAATCATTTTGCCAAAATGTCAATAATACCAAGAAACTTCACAAACCACGTTCGATCAGTCACAGCACTTTCTCCATACAAAGCACAAATAATTTTTTGCATTTCAGTTAACATTTTTACTTTTATTGAAATAATACAGCATAATATGCCAAAAATAGTGCTTATTTTCTTCCATCTTCAATATTAAATCGCTGCACGAAATTCACCCATTTTGATGTTTTTTTTTTTTTTTAAGTGCACGCTGATATGACAGCTGTCACAATACAATCTAACAAAATTGTTTTGAAGGAAGTTAAACTTTTTCTCCAACCCAATACATAAAGCCGTTCTACCAAGACTGGGAGACATGGCAGTTCTAACTAATACATGGAAACAAACAAGGAGGCAGCCAGAATGAGGAGACAAAGATGCATATCCAAAAAGAAAGAATAGAAAAAATTTGAGAAAAAGAACTAAATAAGATGGAGACAAGCAATATAGGAGATGAAGGGTTCAAAACACTGGTTATAAGGATGCTCAGTGAACAAGGGGAAGAGTAAAGGAACGTAGTGAAAACTTCAACAAAGGGATAGGAAACATAAAACTAGAGATATAAAACATAAAAATGAACCAGTCAGAAATAAAGACTACATTATAGGGAATCAACAGTAGAACTGATGAAGCCTATAATTCAATCAGCAACTGGGAAGAAAAGGAAGCAGAAAGCATTCAATCAGCACAGAAAACAAACAAAATCATCCAAAAATGAGGACAATAAAAGAAGCCTCTGGGCCAACTTCAAGCATACCAATATTTGCATAATGAGGATGCTGGAAAGACAAGAGAGAGTGCAAGAAATTGAAAACTTACTTGAAAAATTAATGTTTGAAAACTTCCCTAACCTGGTGATGGAAATAGACATACAACTCCTGAAAGCACAGGTTCCCACAAAAGATGAACCCAAAGATCCCACACCAAGACACATATCATAATTAAAATGCCAAAGATTAAAATCAAAGAGAATCTTTTTAAAACTTTAATCTTTACTGAATTCCTTAAAATTACCACTTAGTCTGCTTATACCCACCTCCCCCCAGCAATCACCACACTGTTATCCATGTCCATTAGTCTTTTCCTTTCTACTCAGTCCCTCCATCCCCTAAACTCTCCCCTAAAATAGCGGTTATCCTGTACCCCGCCTGTGACTCTCTCCCCACTTTCCTTGTTCAGTTTATTAGATTCCAAATACGCATGAAATCATGTTTTGTCTTTCTCTGACTTGCTTATTTCACTTAGTATAATGTTCTCCAGGTCCATCCAAACCACGACAAAGGGTAGAATTTTCTTCTTTTTATGGCCTAGTAGTATTCCATTGTGTAAATGTCCCATAGTTGTTTTATCCACTCATTTACTCATGGACACTTGGGCTGCTTCCATATCTTGGTAATTGTAAATAATGTTGGAATGAACATAGTGGTGCTTATGTTCTTTTGAATTTAGTGTTTTGGTTCCTCTGGATATATTCTCAGAAGTGGTATTTCTGGGTCCAAAGACAGATCCATTTTTAATTTTTTGAGGTATCTCCATACCATTTTCCTCAGTGGCTGCATCATTCTGGATACCCGCCAACAGCGGAAAAGGGTTCCCCTTTATCCACATCCTTGCTCACACTTGTTTGTTGATTTATTGATGATAGCCATTCTGTCAGTGAGATGGTATCTCATTGTGGTTTTAATGAGCATTTCTATGATAATTAGTGGCACTGATCAACTTTCATATGTCTACTGGCCATCTGTATGTCCTTTTTGGAGAAGTGTCTATTCAGGTCCTATGCCTATTTTTAAATTGGGTTGGTTTTTTATGATGTTGAGTTTTGTAAGGACTTTATACATTTTGGATATTAACCCCTTATCAGATGTGTTGGCCAATATGTTCTCCCATTCTGTGGATTGTCCTTTAATTTTCTTGAATTTCTTTGTTGTGCAATAACATTTTAGTTTGATGTAGTTCCATTTGTTTATATTTTGTTTCCCTTGCCTGGGGAGATATATCCAATAAAAAGTTACTACGAGCCATGTCTAAGATTTTGCTATGTTTTCTTCTAGGATTTTTATGGTTTTGGGTCTAACATATAAGTCTTTGATCCATTGTGAAATAATTCTTGTGTGTAGTGTAAGAACATAGTCTAGTTTCATTTTTCTGAATGGATCTGTCCAATTTTTCCAACACTGTTTATTGAATAAACTATCTTTAGCCCATTTTATGTGCTTGCTCCCTCTCCCAAATATTGACTATAAAGTTATGGATTTATCTCTGGGCTCTCTATTCTGTCCCATTGATCCATGTGTCTGTTTTTATGCCAGTACCATGCTTTTTTGATTGCTGTGGCCTCATATAGATTGCTATTAGGTAGTGTGATTCCTCTATTTCTTTCTTAGGATCGCTGTTGCTATGCAAGGTTTTATGTGGTTCCATATAAACTTTTGAAGCATTTGATCTAGTTTTGTGAAGTATATCATTGGAATCTTGATGTGAATTGCACTGAATCTATAGATTGCTTTGGGTAGTATGGACATTTTAATAATGTTAAATTTTCCTATCCATGAGTACAGCATGAGTTTTCACTTATTTGTATCTTCTTCACTTTCTTCAGTGTCTTACAATTTTCTGAATACAGGTCTTTTATATCCTTGGTTAACCAGGTTTATTCCTAGGTATTTTATTCTTTTTTAAATAATTGTGAATGGGATTGCTTTTTTATTTCCCTTTCTGTTAGTCTGTTATTGGCATATAAAAATGCAACTGATTTCTGGATATTAATTTTGTACTCTGATACTTTGTTGAATTCATTTGTCAGTTCTAGTAGTTTCTTGGTGGAATCTTTGGGAAAATCTACATACAGTATCATGTCATCTGCAAATAAAGACAATTTTCCTACATCCTTTCCAATTTGGAAGCACTTTATTTCCTCTTCTCGTCTGCTGTGGCTAGGACTTCCAGTGCCATGTTGAAAAAGAGAGGTGAAAATAAAGAACACTTAGTTTTTGCTCCTTGACCATGATGCTGGCAGTGGGTTTGCCATATGTGGCCTTTACTTTGTTTAGGTGTGTTCCCTCATTCCCACTTTCCTGAGTCTTTTTCATAAATGGGTGCTGAATTTTATCAAATTCTTTTTCTCTATTGATATGATCATGTGGTTTTTATGCTTTATTGTGTTTATGTGGTGAATACCACTTCTTGATTTCCAAACGTTGTACCAACCTTTCCTTCCCAGAATAAATCCCATTTGATCACACTGTATGATTTTTTTGATGTATTACTGTATTTGGCTTGCTAATATTTTCTTGAGGATTTTAGCATATATGTTTATTGGAGCTACTGGCCTATAACTTCCTTTGTAGTGTCTTTATCTGGTTTTGGAATTATTAGGATAATGCTGTGCTTGCAAAATGAGTTGGGGAGTCCTGCCTCCTCTTGAAGTTTATGACATAGTTTGAGAATATGTTAGTTCTTCTCAGAATGTTTGGTAAAATTCACTTGTGAAGCTACCCAGTCCAGGGCTTTTGTCTGTTGGGAGTTTTTTTTTTAAGATTTTATTTTCAGAGAGAAAAGGGAGGGAGAAAGAGCAATGTATGGTTGCCTCTCACATGGCCCTCACTGGGGACCCAGCCCACAACCCAGGAATGTGCCCTGACTGGGAATCAAACCGGTGACCCTATGGTTCCCAGCCCGTGCTCAATCCACTGAGCTACACCAGCCGGGCAGGAGTTTTGTTTTTTTTTATTACTGCTTTAATTTCACTAGATGTAATCTGTCTACTAACATTCTCTGATTCTTCCTGATTTAGTTTTGGAATAATGTATGTTTCTAGGAATTTATTCATCTCATTCAGGTTGTCATTTGTTGGCATATAGTTATTATTTTCTTAACAATCCTTTGTATTTCTTTGGTGTCAGTTACTTCTTTCATTTCTGATTTTATTTGTGGACTTCCATTTCTTGATGAGACTAGTTATAAGATTTGTTAATCTTGTTTATCTTATCAAAGGACCAGGTCTTGGATTCATTGATCCTTTGTATCATTTTTTAAGACTCTATTTCATTTATTTCTGATCTTTATTTTCTTTCTACCCACTTCGGGATTTGTTTATTGTTCTTTTTCAAGGTCCTGTAAGAGTGAAGTTAGATTGTGTATTTGAGCTTTTTCTTGTTTTTTTTCAGATAGGCCTGTAATGCTATGAATTTCCCTTAGGGTTGCTTTCCCAGTGTCCCACATATTTTGGATTGTTGTGTCCTCAGTTTCATTTGTTTCAAGGTATCTTTTGATTTCTTCCTTGATCTCATGGTTGACCCATTCATTGTTTAATAACATGTTTTTTTAGGTAATGTCTTTGTGTGTTTTTCTTGTGATTTCTAGTTACATAGCATTGTGGTCAGAGAAGATGCTTGATATGATTTCAGTCTTCTTAAACTAATTGAGACTTGTTTTGTGTCCTACCGTGTGGTCTATACTAGAAAACTTCCATGTGCACTTGAAAAGAATGTATACTGCTGTATACTGCTCTGGGGTGAAGATGATCTTTGTTGATTACCTAGCTGGAAGACCCATCCATTGAGTAAAATGGGGGGTTAAAATCCTCAGCAAAGACTGTATTTGTTTATTTCTCCCTTTATGTCCATCAAGATGTGCTTTACATAATAGGTGCTCCTATGTTGGGTGAGTAAATGTTTAGTAGGATTATAGCCACTTGTTGGATTGTCCCCTTTATCATTACGTAGTGCCCTTTGTGTCTGACTATACCTTTGGTTTTAAAGTCTATTTGGTCAGTTATTAAGTACTGCAACCCATTTTTTTTCTTTTCCATTTGTATAATACATCTTTTGCATCCCTTTAATTTTAGTTTGTGTATCTTTTGATCTGAGAAGTGTCTCTTGAAGGCAGCATATGTATGGGTTTTTTATCCATTCATCTACTCTATATCTTTTGGTTAGAACATTTAAGGTGATTATTAATATCTATTTAGTGCTATTTTATTGTTAAGACTAAATTACTGTGGGTTTTTTTTTCTTTTTGCCCCTTTTCTCTTTTTCTTCTCTTCTTAGAGCAAGGCCTTTAATATTTGTTGCAGTACTGTTTTGGTGTCAAGAAACTCCTTTAGCTTTTTATCTGGGATGCTCCTCATTTCTCCTTCAATTTTAAATGATAGCCTTCTTGGGTAAAGTAGTCTTGCTTGTAGGTCCTTGCTTTTCATCACTTTAAATATTTCCTGTCACTCTCTTCTGGCCTGAAATGCTTCTGTTGATTAATCAGAAGACAGTCTAATGGGTGCTCGCTTTTATGTAACTACCTGCTTTCCTCTTCTGGTTTACGATTGTTTGTCTTTAAGCTGTCATTTAATTATTTTTTGTTTTAATTTTTAAAGATATTTTATTGATTATGCTATTACAGTTGTCCTATTTTTTCCTTTCCTTTATTCCCCTCTGACTCCCACCAGCATTTCACACCCCTTAGTTCATGTCCATGGGTCATACACGTAAGTTCTTTGGCTTCTCCATTTGCTATACTATTCTTAACCTCCTCCTGTCTATTTTGTACCTACCAATTATGCTTCTAATTCCCTGAACCTTTTCCCCTGCTCTCCCCACTCCTCCTATCCTATGATAACCCACCATATGATCTCCATTTCTGTGAATCTGTTCCTTTTGTAGTTGTTTAGTTTTTTTAAGTTTTGTTGTTGATAGTTGTAAGTTTGTTGTCATTTTACTCTTATTTTTTATCTTCTTTTTATTAGACTTTAACATTTCATATGTTTAACTGCTTGGTGATGATGAACTCCTTTAACTTGGCCTTATCTGGGAAGCACTTTTTCTGCCCTTCCATCCTAAATGATAGCTTTGCTGGATAGAGTAATCTTGGATGTAGGTCCTTGCCTTTCATGACTTTGAATACTTCATTCTAGACCTTTCTTGGCTGCAAGGTTTCTTTTGAGAAATCAGCTGACAGTCTTATGGGAACTCCTTTGTAGGTAACTGTCTCCTTTTCTTTTGCTGCTTCTAAGATGCTCTCTTTATCTTCAATATTGGGTAATGTAATTATGATGTGTCGGTGTGTTTCCTTGGGTCCAACTTCTTTAGGATTTTCTGAGCTTCTGAATTTCCTAGAAGTCTATTTCCTTTGCCAGATTGGGGAAGTTCTCCTTTGTTATTTGTTCCAGTAAGTTTTCAATTTCTTGTTCTTCCTCTTCTCCTTCTGGCAGCCTTACAATTCACATTTGTAATGTTTAAAGTTTCCCGGAGGTTCCTCAGTCTCTCTTCATTATTTTGAATTCTTGTTTCTTTATTCTGTTCTGGTTACGTCTTCCATCTGCTCCAAATCGCTAATTTGAGTCCTGGTTTCCTTCCCATCACTGTTGGTTCCCTTTTTATTTTTCTTTATTTTACTTTGTATAGCCTTCACACTTTCCTCTATTTTGCAACCATATTCAACCACTTCTTTGAGCATCCTGATTACCAGTGTGTTTAACTGTGCTTGATAGGTTTGCTATCTCTTTATTGCTTAGTTCTATTTTTGGAGCATTGATGTTCTTTCTCTTGGGCCATATTTGTCTTGGTGCACCTGTTACGTTATAAGGGGTGGAGCTTAGGTATTTGCCAGGGTGGGGCAACCCACACCCTGGGCGGTGGTGCTATATGTGGAAGAGGGTTCAGAGATGGAACAATGCCACTTGCTTGGCTCTCTGCCAGCTTTCAGTCACTTCCCCCACTTACCCACAAGCAAATCTGTCCTTTTGGTGCTGATTTCCAGGTGGGTGGTCTTGTGTACATTCTAGGACCCTGTGGGTCACTCCAATGAACTCTCCTGCAAGGCTGGGAATTTCTCCTACTGCCACAACCTCCACTGGTTTTTACAGTCAGAGGTTTTGAGGCTATTTCCCTGTCCTGGAACCCTGGGTTGCACAGTCTGTCTCACTCTCCAGTTGTTCCTCCCAGTTTATCTGCATGCAAATGTGGGACCACCTGACCTGACAGCTACCGTCTTGCCCATCAGGTCCTCCAGCTGCTGCCTTGCTTGGAGTACTCTCCACCCCTCCTACCAGTCTGGATGAATGTTTCTTCTTTAATCCTTGGTTGTCAGACTTCCATACCTTTCAATTTTCTGGCAGTTCTGGGTGTTTTTAAATTTGTTGTCCTTCTTTTGGTTGTGCAAGGAGGCAAAGTGTATTTATCTACATCTCCATCTTGGCTGGAAGAGGGATTATAAGCCTTGTCATTTTAATTATGTGTGTCCATGTAGGCCTCATTGGGTCCAACTTGTTGGGGACTCTTCTGAGCTTCCTGGACTTGTGTATCTGTTTCCTTCACCAGAGCAGGTAAGTTTTCAGTTCTTATTTCTTCAAATAGGTTCTTGATCCCTTGCTTGCTATTCTCCTGATATTTCCATGATGCACATACTGTTATGCTTCACGTTGTCCCTATGTTTCTTAAACTCTCTTTAGTTTTTAAACTCTTTTTTTCTTTTTGCTGTTCTGCTTGGGTCTTTCTCTCTACCTTTTCTGCCAAATCACTTATCTTCATCTAACCTAGTGTTTATTCCTTCCAGTGTATTACTTATTTCAGATATTGCATTCTTTATTTCTGACTAGGCCTTTTGTATGGTTTCTATGTCTTTTTTCATGCTGTTGAGTATCCTTATAATCATTACTCTAAAGTCTCTATTTGGTAAATTGCTTGCCTCTATTTCATCTTTTCATCTATGTCTTCTGAAGAATTTTCTTGTTCTTCCATCTGGGATCCATTCCTTTGTCTTCCCATTTCAGCTCCTTATTTGTATTTTCCTCTTTAATTGTCAAACTAATCAGTTGTTGATCTATCTGTCTGTAATCAGCAACCTGGCATAAGCTCCACTGGGTGGGGCTACTGCTTCCCCTTAGGCTGATGCCGCTTGCAGGGGTGTGGTCTGCCTGAGAAAGATGGCTTCTGCAGTGTGAGGAACAACTCAGCATTGGAATCCTGGTGGCTGTTCCTTTAGTTTTCTCCTCAGAGACACCAATCAGAATCTCCTCAAGTGTCTCTTCTATTCTGCAAATGAAATTGTGTGCATTGGCCCTTTAGGAGGCTTTTTGCGTGCCCAGTCGTCTCTCCCTAGCATACAGAAACCCTGCTGTTTTTCATAGCTAGATGTCATCTGGGTTCCTTTCTGGCTCTGGTGTGTAGGCTGGGAAGCCCAGCTTGTGGTTTAGACCCCACCCCTCTAAGGGGAAATCCCCTGGCTGTTGAAATATCCCTCCTGAACGTTACCTGCAGCCTGTGGGAACTCAGGCAGCCCTCTCGTGCCTCTTCCACACTCTCTACTAGTCTTGTTGTGGTGAAATGGTTTCTTCGGTCTGTCTGTGGTTATAAGGCTTCTCTCAGCTAGTGTCCATTGGTTATTCAGGATGATTTCAAAGAGAGAATCTTAAAAGCAGCAAGAGAAAGTTACCTACAAGGGAGTTCCAATAAGACTGTTAGCTAATTCCTCAACAGAAACTATTCAGGTCAAAAGGGATTGGCATGAAATATTATAAAAAATGAAAAGCAAGGACCTACTAAGACATTTAAAAGTGACAGTGAAATAAAGAGCTTCCCAGACATGAAAAAGCTAATGAAGTTCATCACCATCAAACCAATTTTATAAGAAATCTTAAAGGGTCTTTAAAAAGAAGAAAAAAAGATAAATAGTAAGAATAATAGAAAGGTAATAAATGCATATCCATCAATTACTTTAAATGCAAAGGAATTAAATGCTCCAATCAATAGATAAATTGTGGCTGAATGGATAAGACCATTACATGTATCACTATGACAAACTCACTTTATATCAAAAGACACCCACATAATGAAAGTAAAGGGATTGAAACAGATACTTCATAAAAATGGTAATAAAAAACTGCTGGGGTAGCAATACTTACACCAGACAAAACAGACTTTAAAACAAAGGGTGTAACAAGAAATGGAAAGACCCAGCAATTTCATACCTGGGTATTTATCTGAAGAAACCCAAAACACTAAAAAGACATACATATATCCATGTGTTTACTGAAGCATTATTTACGAAATAATAGGAAAGCAACCTAAGGGTCCATCAACAGATGATTAGATAAAGAAAAAATGATGCATATATACAATGGAATATGACTTAGTCATAAAAAAGAATGAAATTATGCAATCTGTAACAACATGGATGGACCTATAGCATCACGTGTTGAGTGAAATAAGTCAGACAAGGAAGGACAAATGGCAGATGATTTCACTTATATGTGGAATCTCAAGAACAACACACACACACACACACACGAACAAAATGAACAAGCAGTATAGAAACAGACTCAGACTCATAGATACCAAGAGCGTTTCTGGGGGTTGCCAGATGGGAGGAGGTGTAGATAAGTTGGTAGAAAAGGTAAAGGGATTAAAGAAGTACAAACTAGTAGTTACAGAACAGTCACGGGGATGTAAAGTACAGCATAGGAAATATAATCAATACTACTGTAAAAACTATATATGGTGTCAGATGGGTACTACATTTCTTGAAGTGATCACTTTGTAAGTTATACAATGCCTAACCACGCGGTTGTACACTTGAAAGTAATGTAATATTGTATGTCAATTGTAATAGAAAAAAGTTAAAAATATTTTTTTACAAAAAGGAAAAACGAGGAAAAAAAGATAATTCTGCTTAACGTAGGGATGAAACCTGCTGCGGTCCAGCCGCGGCTGGGGCAGGGGTCTCCGAGGTGGGCAAGGCACAGGCAAATGGGAGGCAGACGACAACAGGCCTCAAAGGACCGTGAGGCTCTGTTCCGTTTACTGCAAGTACAAGCAGGTTTTTATACTTTCATTTTGGGGAGTGATTAACATTAGTGATTAGGTGAAGTAGGAAAAAATTAATACAAAGGTAACTAGGGAAAGTACAAAAGTTTCTATGGATTCAGTTATACATTAAACAAAGATTATTTTGACCAAGAGCACTATAAATCAGACAATTAGAAATAGCTGTATGCACAAAGGATATGCTAGATTGGGTAGAGGTTATAGGAAATTTATTATAAGGCTTTTGTGATATCTACCTTAGCTATCTATCTTTTCTGTCTAAAATGTTTCTCTATGTACTATGAACTCTGACTCCCTGGTTAATTGTTTCTACGTTCTTATTTTTGTAATAGCTAACTAGCTTTTCTTATAACTTTGCCTGTCTACTTCTAATTGATATATATTGCTATTCAAGGAAAAGGAGGGGCTACTATTCTAACAACTTTCAGACATTCAGGGGCTATTTTATTAGAGGGGATTTTGTTCTTTGATCAAGAAATTATTTTATACAACTTTATTGGAATTATGCGGTTTAAGGAACTTGAAATATAAATGTCTAACAATCCTACCACCTAATGATCACTGAAATAAACATATAGACAGGCAACAGTTTAGCCTGTTGGAACTGATTCAAGAGTTCTCATGGGAACAGTTGGGGATAATTTCTTATTCAGGTTCATGAACACATTGTTTAAACAACTTGGCATGATTCAGTGGTCCGGGGAGAACTAGTTGTCCCTTCAGAGTTTCTCTCAAAATCAATCATAGACTCACTTCGAGTCTCTTTCTTCCCATGGCCCGTTCCCATGGGAACCAGGGCATAAGGTAAGACCATGAACAATAGCAGCGAGCAGGTTACTGAGAGCAAAGCCAGGAAAAATCACTGCCCACCCCCTCCCCATGCCACGTTCTCTTCTAGAAGATGGATTCCATGAATTCCCTCTTCCCACGTCTGGACCTTGTCAGACGACGTGGTTAGAAGAGGACGTGGCAGAAACCTATCTTCTAGTGTAGTGCAGATGGGGGAGGAGGAAGAAATAAAGATTTATCCAATATTATTTAGAGAACTCAAAGATAGTCTAAAAATCTACTTTACCGTATTACTTATGTCCCTAGTACATCTTTATTTTCTTTCTTTAAAGAACTATGTTTTTAGCTTCTTAAGTGAAATACCCACTCACCAGTAGTGTTTAATACCAACCTCTTTAAGCTATAAAATTTTCATGCAAACACACCGACAAAATATACCAAATACAGATAGAAAATATCCAATTTAAGTTATTTTAGGCCTTTTTATTTAATAAATAAATTCAGTAAACCACATTGTAAAAAGTGAACTATTAAAATTAAAAGGCACTTAAAATAAGAATGTGACTGATATGAAACAAAATGGGCAACTCAAACTGTGAGGAGTAAATACACAGTGGTCGGTTACACAGCACTGACTGAAAGTAAGGCTGGCATAGTGATAGTAGTTGCATAAGCAACAGTACAACTTCACATATTCATTAGGCAAATTTACAGCTAAAACATCAAAGAAAAAGTACTGGTTAAAGAAAAGTCTTACCCCCAAATTGTAGATACATTAAGTGATTAGAAATGGTGATGAAAAGCACCAGGCTTTAAACAAAACAAAATACAATAAACTCACCCAAAGGTCCCAATTCAGAATATACTATGTAAATTAAGGTCTTTATGTAAATAATGGTAAATTAAGGACTTCTGCCTAAGATTTCCCAATACTCTTATTCAAGGCTTGAATTTATAAAGAGAAGGCATAAAAGTTGCAAGATTAAGTAACTCTTAAATGGCACACAGGTTTTTAAAGCTGTTTCCCCGTCCTAACTCTGACATTTTCCCTTAGCTTCTATAGATCAAATATTTCAAAACTACTTTACACAACTAATTCCTAACACACTCATCTTTCAGATATGTCATTAGTCATGTCTAACAGTCAAGTAGCAAAATAAATTTGAAACAATTCTAACCTAGCTAGCAAGACATTTACCGTGGACTTCGTTATAACTGAAAAGTGACATATCTGTAAAGCTAAAAATCAGTTTGAATACTTCATACTGAGAAATGCTCATCATTCTCACTACTTTAACTATTGCCCTTTCAATCATCCTAGAAATATCACTTAATCCAATGAGCACTTGATTCAAATAGTCCAGGAGGAAAAGGATAAAAAGGCACAATGTGACCTTAGCTGACAAGAATACGCATCCTGTCTCAAGTCTTGTGTCAGTCCCTGGCATTGATTATAACATTATTGTCAAAATAATAGAAAAAATTTAAGATTATACATATTATACATTTTCAAAACCTGCACATGAGTAAAACCCATGGTGATATTGCCCTAAAGCTACCTTATTCTGTGACTATGAAAATCACTACTTTGCATTCAGTGTTGTGTAACTTGTACAGGTAGTGCTCATTTTCCCTCATACTTCGGATTGACGACAGTTGTCACAGCACTCTTATAAATAGGATTTTCACCCTAAAAAAAAAAAAAGGGAAAAATTATCAGTTACTCTACTAAAATCATGTAATAGTATTTTATAAAATAGTATTAAAAGCTATGGTCATTCTTGTAAGTTGTTTGTATTTTATTGGTCCAGATATCACACTCCATTTTTCAAAAAAGTATTAATAGACTTCTGGCCAAGATGGAGGCGTAGGTAGACACACTGTGCTTCCTCACACACCCAAAAGAGGAAAAATAACAATTTAAAAAACAAAAACAAAAACTGCCAGATCTGACAGAAAACTGAACTGAGTGGAAGTCCAACAGCTAGGGAGTTAAAGAAGAGACGTTCATCCAGACCGATAAGCGGGGCGGAGCTGAGTGGAGAGCGCTCGGCAAGATGCGGTTTGTGGAGCGGTACCGGTACCAGTACCGGAAACGCTCTAGCTGCCCGGAGACGCCCCTGGTGGGCGCGCTTGGACAAAATGCAGCAGGCACACTCTGTGAAACCGGGGCTGAGAAGGGTGGACTGGGCGGTCCCTCATTCTTGGGCAGATAAACCAGGAGGAAAAGCTGGGGATCAGAGCAGACCGCTCAACCCACCATCTCGGGGAAATAAAGCCTCAAACCACCAATTGAAAACACCTGTGGGGGTTGAGGCGGCAGCGGGAGGAACTCCCGGCCTCACAGGAGAGTTCATTGGAGAGACCCATAGGGACTTGGAACTATGCAAGCCCACCACCCTAGAGCCAGCAAAGAAGGACCCAACTTCCTTGTGGGTAGCGGGGAAATACAGAGAGCGGGGGAAGTGCAGAGAGCGGAGCAAGCGCCATTGTTCTCTCAGGCCCCGCCCCCACAGACGGCGTCACAACACAGTGTGATGTGGGTTATCCCACCCTGGTGAACACCTAAGGCTCTGCCCCTTAAAGTAACAGGCCCACCAAGAAAAAAAATGGCCCAAATGAAAGAACAGATCAAAGCTCCAGAAAAAATACAACTAAGTGACGAAGAGATAGCAAACCTATCAGATGCACAGTTCAAAACACTGATAATCAGGATGTTCACAGAATTGGATGAAAGTTGGTCGCAATTAGTTGAACAAATGAAGGATAATGAGAGGAAATCTGCAGGGAACCAATAGGGATGAGAAGGAAACTGGGACTCAAATCAATGGAGTCGACCAGCAGAAAGAAAAAAACATCCAACCAGAAAAGAATGAAGAAACAAGAATTCAAAAAAAAATTAATAATAATAATGAGGAGAGGCTTAGGAACCTCCAGGACATCTTTAAACATCCCAACATCCGAGTCATAGGGGTGCCAGAAGGAGAAGAGGAAGACCAAGGGATTGAAAACTTATTTGAACAAATAATGAAGGAGAACTTCCCTGAGCTGGTGAAGGAAATAGACTTCCAGGAAGTCCAGGAAGCTCAGAGAGTCCCAAAGAGTTGGACCCAAAGAGGAACATACCAAGGCACATAATAATTACATTACCCAAGATCAAAAATAAGGAGAGAATCTTAGAAGCAGCAAGAGAAAAGGAGACAGTTACCTACAAAGGAATTCCCATAAGACTGTCAGCTGGTTTCTCAAAAGAGACCTTGCAGGCAAAAAGGGGCTGGAGAGAAGTATACCAAGTCATGAAAGGCAAGGACCTACATCCAAGATTACTCTATCCAGCAAAACTCTCATTTAGAATGGAAGGGCAGATAAAGTGCTTCTCAGATAAGGTCAAGTTCAAGGAGTACATCATCATGCAGCCTTTATTATATGAAATGTTAAAGGGATTTATATAAGGCATGGAGGGGTATCGATAGGGGAGTGGGAGGGGGAGAGAGGAGGAAAAAAGTACAGAGAATAAGTAGCATAAGTGGTAGGTTGAAAACAGACAGGGGGAGGTTAAGAATAGTATAGGAAATGTAGAAGACAAAGAACTTATGTGTATGACCCACGGACAAAAACTAAAGGGCCGGCAATGGGGGGAGGCGTGGGGCAGAGCAGAATAAATGGGGGGGAAATGGGACAATTGTAATAGCATAATCAATAAAATATATTTAAAAAAAGAAATAAGGAAGTGACTTTGAGATCAGAAATATTGTCATAATGAAATTGAGTACAGATAAAAATACTGAAAGATAAATAGAAACATGCAAATCAAAGTTCAAGGTGTAGGAAAAGGAACAGCACATTTATGCAGGAATATCAATGACTCAGAATATTTTTTTTAAGGGTGCACATGGGAGTATATGTTTTGAGGAGTGGGGAATGGAGAAGAGACAACAAAGAAGACAGTGCCAAATCAGGTAAGGTCCTCTATGCCATGCTAAGCAGGTGGAATTTTATCCTGTAGACAGGAAATCACTGAGGGGACTTATCACACATAAGGGCTGGGTCCTGTGAGACACCAAATAAACCACTATGATTTCAGATGACATGCCTTAGCCCCAATCCCATGTACCCCCACAGTGCAAAATATAGCTTGACTGGTCGTTTTTTTCAGAAACATGGAGGAACTAAGGATCCCTCAGAGACAAATAATATGGATGATAAAAATCATATAATATATCAAATTCTGAGCTCTAATCCCAGCTAAAGCCAATACATTATCACAAACACATTACAGCAGACATTTCACAATGGAGACAGGAAACTGGATCCTAGCAACTACATTCTTAACATATTATAGATCACAAATAAGTAAGACTTGTTATTTCTATCTTTCTTCTACATATAATAGCACTGCCCATTCTTTCACATATGCTGGGAAAAGAAATTATCACTTACTTAAGTTTCCTTAAAATAATGCTTTAGGAAAATCTAATATTTAATACTTAAGAATTATAAAGGAGGTGAAAAAAAAAACCCAACAACCCAGAAAACAAAAAAACAAAAGAAGAAAAAAAACACTTGTTATGGCCCTGGCTGGTGTAGCTCAGTGGATTGAGCGTGGGCTGGGAACCAAAGGGTCCCAGTTTGATTCCCAGTCAGGGCACATGCCTGGGTTGCAGGCCGGGTCCCCAGTGAGGGCCATGTGAGAGGCAGCCATACATTGCTGTTTCTCTCCCTCTCTGTCTTCCTTCCTTCTCCTCTCTCTAAAAATAAATAAAAATAAAATCTAAAAACAAACAAACAAACAAACAAAAAAACACTTGTTATGGACAAGCCCACAGTACAATTTATTTGGCAGAACTTACCTTTGGAGGAAAGTTTCCCTTTTCATATATACAAACATTTATATTTATTATTTCAAAGTCCATTCAAACAAAAATTCAACATGCAAGGTTAGAGGTAAAATTAAACTATCTTCATTAAGCATCATTTTAAATGGAGATAAATAAAAATAATTCAGATTAGTTTTCATCATTCAGAATGCAACCCACCTCTATTACCAACAAAAAGCAAAGCCTATTTAAATCAAGAGAATAGGGTTATACTGAGAAATGTACTCAATAAAATTTCATCTTTGTGCTCACTCTAGAATGGCTAACAGGAGTAGCTACAAAATCACCTCTATAAAATACATTAGATATACAATGCATGACTGTAGGAGATTGGGAATCCATTTATTTTTATATAACAGGAGGGGAAAACAGACTAAATAATTTTTTAATCCACTTGAACAATTATAAAGTTGATAATCTGATTTTTCTAATGTCCCTACATGAAAGTCTTATGAGCTGAAATAATTACAGTGGCTGCCCATTATCCAAAATATGTTAATAATATAATTGATTGGCCCTGGCTGGTACAGCTTAGTGGATTGAGTGCAGGCTATAAACCAAAGTCACTGGTATTCCTGGTCACTGGTAACCAGATTCCCTGTCAGGGCACATGTCTAGGGTGAGGGCCAGGTCCCCAGTGGGGGATGCATGAGAAGCAACCAGACAGTGATGTTTCTCTCCCTCTCTTTCTCCTTCCCTTCCCCTCTGTCTAAAATTAAAATAAATAAAATCTTTAAAAATAAATAAAAGATGACAAAACTTTATATATATATATAACTGATTGGCAAATTTTGGTCCCATACCAGAAAAGTGCTTTACAAGCCATGATTCATTTTAATTTCTTGATATTCATTCATTAAATTCTATTTTTTATTTGCAGTTTAATTTTTCCTGACAAACCAACTCAGTATCTGTAGCTACTAATTTGTCTGGATTTCACTAATGAATAAAGACATTTTTACTTTTGCTTCTTTAATTACCCAAAATGCTTATTTTGGCTGAAAAAGTAACATTTCAGCCAAAAATTAAGTTAGCAATACAAACACTGAGTTTCAGTATTATTGATAATTTTCTTCAAAGTATAATTCAACGCACAGTAAAGGTAAAGATTTTACATTTGGACATACAGAGTTTTTTCTTCTATGAGAAATAATCCTATGAAATTGTCAATATTTGACTGCTTTGACGTACCACAAAAAAGAAAGAGAATCAGGGAAGTTCTGAGGAAGGAAGGGAGGGAGAAAGAAATGAAGGAAGTCCAAGCAAATCAGTTTCCTTCTAAAAATGACTTTTTGTAAAGTACTATGTACGAAAAAGAATGTGGCAAGTCTCAGACTAATATTAAAATGGAGCAACCCACCTATATATGAATCTGACTATATTTTTCTGTCATGAAATTTAATTTTGCCATTTCAAGCCCCAAAATCTGCTTAGAAATAAAAGAAAAATGAGACCATTAATGGTTTTTAATATTATTAATATTCCCTAATATCTAAAAATACTAACATTCTTGTATTAAGATCTTAGTTGTTATTATTTATAAGCAAAACTACAGTTTTGGTTTCTATGTAATAAAGTGATTTACCTTTTACAATGTGTGTCCAATACAGCAGTGTTATTCTAAGTTACAATAAATGTCAAAAGCTATAATTCTCTATAAAGACTGATCTCTCTCTTCCTAATCAGGTAACAGAGTCTCCTGAAGAATGTGTGATTGCTACCAGCACAAGGTAGTTGATAACATGGAAATGGAGCCCAACTGCCTGGGTTTGAATCTCAGCTCTTCCACTTGCCAGATGTGAACTTGGGCCAAGTTACCTAATCCTTCTTGTGCCTCAGTTTTCTCCTGTGTGAAATCAGTAGTTGGGAAAGGAAAGAAGAATTCTCTATGACCAGGAAGGAGAAACTGTTCTAATCACAATCTTTTTATCACAGAGTTTTAGGGGCTTATACTAAAATATTCTAGAAGCACTTCATGAAAATTCAGATATAAGGAAGAATCCTGTCCACTATTGGGAAGACAATGATAAATTTATCATCCAGGAAAAACACAGACCCACCAAAATAACTTGTCCCAGCTTACAGAAGAGAATAAGCAAGCCTTATTACAACTATGAAATTTTCAACTAAGTTTTATTTAAAACTATAAATTTTTCTCTTTAAAGTCTTGATTAGTTTTTTTTAAGTTCAATATTAGATTTGAATATTAGATTCATTCAATAGTTAACAAGAAACATGTATATATACAAATAAAAGGTCTTCTGGAATTTCAAATTGAAATCAAGAATAAAGAACCTCAAAATAGTTCTGGAATCAACAAATGTTATGCCAAGTTACATTTATTTTGTCCTATTTTGCAATTTAGATTCACATTCATTTTTCACTATTTCACCCTAAAACTTACACATGGAAATTTCTTCTATAAGGATAATACCATCTAAAGCACTGGTTTATAGTGAGGGTTATGACTGACATGCTGATATCATGTCAGTCAAAAACAACCACACCAAGCATTAGACATTCTTAGTGACTCACTGTTAAAGATGAAAAACTAAAGCTCTGGAAATCGAGTGGCTCAACGCTATTCCACTTAGTGAAGAGCTGGGATTTCACCCTACTCTGTCTGACTACAAAGCACATTCTTTTTTCACTACAACACAGTGGCTGCTTCTAACTCTAAATTAACACACAAAAAAGAAAGGCCATAATATAATCATACAAATAAAGCCAGATGTTAAAAAAATAGCAAAGAGTGATAAAGGACACACAGCGCAGTCAAAAAGGATGACAGTTCACATGCAAAGATAGAAAATGAAAGAAAATACGAACGGCACTTAGAGACCAGCTTTACGTCCATAGTTTGGATTCTTGAAATTATTAATAGGACTCCTGTAAATCGGATTTTCTTGCTAAAGTAAAAGAAATAGTTTCTAATAATTTCATCAGGAAAAATGGACATGTATAGTGTTTAAACACTATAAAAAAAGAATTTTTACTATTTCACTAATTTTACTATTTTTATAATTCTAAAATTTATTATTTAAAAAAAATCCATGCAAACTGTACTAAAATGCAAATGACTAAAATTCATTTATAATTTAAAAACACTAAACACTGTCACAGCCTTACTGTATTACAAGATGACTACATGAAGGCCAACATCTGGCCATCCCACCTCTGACTCCAAATTTCAAAGCCCTGAACACTAGCACAAACTTTCAGCCACTAATATTTAAAAACAATTTTTTTATATAAAGCAAGGTTATTTGCTTTATATATAGTTTATATATCCTTTTTAAGTACAGTTCCATGAATTCTCAAATTTATAAACATATCCACAATCAAGGTCATCCCAAAAAAGATCCCTCATGACCCTAACCCCCACTCCAGTCCCTGAAAACCACAGATCTAATTGCTGTCCCTGTAGTTCTTTCTGCCTTTTCCAGAATGTCATATAAATGAAATCATAGCCTTAATCATGTAGCCTTTTCAGTCTGGGTACTTTCCACTTAAGGTTCTTTGTTAGAGAAAGAGAAAGAGAGAGAAAGAGAGAGAGAGAGAGAGTCTTTCCACTGAACAGGATTCCACTTTACATGAGATGAAAAGGCAGAAAAGCTGATTTAAGATCAAAATTATTAAGGAAATAAAAATACCACAGTAACCAGAAGTTATATTCTTACAGCATTTTAATGAATATATTTAAGATGTTTTGTTTTTCACTAAATACAACACTTAATGAGGACATTAATAATCGGTTTTAGAGTTAACACTTTTTGTACTGCTCATGAGTTTTCTCGTGTTTTGCACGCCATCTGTTAAGGACCACATCAGGAGATGATTTAATTAACGTGCAGTTTGCCCAATATCGTGCGGTCCCTGGTGTATGTCTTAGAGATTTCTATGCGGTACGAAATGTGTTAATAAACAAGTCTCAGAAACATTACATTTACTTATGATCCGCCTTATTTCTTCTATGTTTTGTAACTTACCGTGTCCCATTTGGCATTCATTTTTTCCTTTTCAAATTTGGCAAATTCCCTTCGGTCATGAATTATCATTAAAAGCTTCCAAATCAGCAGCAATGCAAGGCCAATCAGAACAATTCCAGCCACCACACCAGCTACAATTGGAATGATGTCTGGACCAGTGGGGCACTCTGTAAAGTATGAGAAAAAACGGCGCACACAAGGGATATTAACGTTTGCAGAGTACAGCTAACAGTACAAAGAACTGGACAGTCTCTTATAAAAAGATAAGTGAATATAAACTATCCCAAAGAATCTATAAGAGACGCTAGGACTAACAAGTGAGTTTACAAGGCCACAGGTTACATGATTAATAAATAAAAAATCATTGTGTACTTCTATGTATTATATAAAAAGTTATGTTTACATATTGGGAATTGAATTTTAGAATAGTATCCTCTGCAATAGCTTCAAGAGCCGTGAAATAGTCATGTATAAATCCAACAAAATATGTGCAACATTTGCATGCCAAAATTACTAAACATTGCTGAAAGAAATCATTCTATGTTCATGAATTAGAAGACACAGTATTTTAAAATATCAATTCTCCTCTTATTTGATCAATGCACTCCCAAATCAAAATCCTGGCAGAATTTTTAGAGTTATCAGCAAGTTAACTCTAAAATGTACAAGGAAAGCAGAAAACGTGGGAAGTGTTTGAAAAACACTTTTGGAAAAGAACAAAGTTGAAAAACTCACACTGTCAGACTTCAAAAACATAATAAAGTGGCAGTAATAGAGACAGTGTAGTATCAGCTCAGATAGTTGCAGAGATTAATGGAATAGAATATAGACTCAGAAACAGGCCCACACATGTTATTTCATTTCAACAAAGGTTAAGAAAGGTCAGTCTTTTCTACAAATGATGATAGAGCTACTGGACATTCATATGCAAAAAAACTGAACTGCACTCCCTATGCTAAGTTTAACTCAAATGGGCTAAAGACCTAAGTGAAAAACCAAAACTATAAAACTTCTAGAAGAAAACACAGGAGAAAAATCTTTATGAACTTGAGTTAGACAAATAACAAAAGCAAGACACATAAAAGAAAAACTTGGTAAACTGTAGTTCAATTAAAATGAAAGCTTCTGGTCTTTGAAAAATCTTGCTAACAAAATGAAAAGACAAGGAAGAAGAGACTGGGAGGCACTATTACAAAATACATATCTGAATAGGCAAAACAGTACAGAGACTTTAGAAGCCAGTTTGGCTCTTCCCTGTAAACATATGCATCCCATGTGGCCCCAAATCCATTCTTTTTTTCTTTTCTTGATTTAATCTTCATTGTATTTTTTTTTCCATTACCAAATCCATTCTTAATATTTATCCAAGCGAAATGAAAACTTACATTCCCACAAAAAAAAAATACAAAAAAGCACACAGAAACACCAAGCTCCAAGTTAACATCAATAACGATATAACTCTTACTAAGTGTCAGAGGCATTGTGTCGAGTACTTTGTGTGGACCACTGCACTTAATCTTCAAACTCTCCACTCCTAAAACTTCAGACTTACTTTCTCTTCCTCATTTCTTATACAGTTACTTAAATACTGTTTTAAACTTTGAGACTAAAAATTGTCCCAACTTGAAACTAAAATAATCAAGCCTGAGGCCATTCCTGGATATCAGAGAAACTGCTGGTAGGCCTAAGGAGCAGAAACGAGACATAACAGAAAAATGAAAGGCATTTTGAAACAGTCAGATGTATACCTGGAGTCTCTACAACGTGTACAATGGCCTCATTGTTCCCATTCACTGAGTATGTGAAATAGAACCAGCAATCATCAACATCCTTCTCCTTGCAGTGGGACAGGGGGTCCACCTGGCCTGGCTGCGGTAATTTGTCCCGACTTTCAACTTTGGTAATGTTAAAATGGGAACATTCCTGTGCACATATGTCTTTCTTTTCTCCTTTATTGAAGGCTCTGCACTGAACACATTCTCTGTTAAAGCAGAAATTATTACGTTTAAAATTGCATAAAGGTTATTTTGTGGGCTAGACTTGACCAAAATTTGACCAAATTAAACCAAAAGCAATGAAATATTTGAATAAATGGAGAGGTATACAATATTTATCAATGAGAAACTAAATATAAAGATGCTAGTTCCCCAAGTGAAATTATAATTTATCACAGTTCAAACTAAAATCCTGAAACAGAAATAAGACTAGTAAAATAAAACTAGCCCTATCATATATTAAATATGTGACATAAAACCAAATAATTTAAACATGTGTTGCTGATATAACAGTTCTTCAATTGTGCTTAGTCGAAAGGTAGTAATTAAGCAATTGGTAATGCTAATTTAACAAAGATTACTATACAGATTTAATTATATAACAAATTCAGATCAAAGTAACAGTACCACTATCATATAACATGTTTCAATATCATGAGGTATTGAGAAAGAATATTTTAAGATTTAAAGATTGGGGTTCTTTGTTGCATATAATTTACAGTGTAAATTACTATAGGTACTCTTGTAGATTTAGTGATAATACACAGGGCAACAGACAGTAGATATCAACTATTTTAAGCAATTAGCGAATACTTACTTATGTTCAGCACACACACCAAGGCAGGTCTGACACATCTCACAAGTTGGCCCTTGAAACTTGGGATCTGTGCACTTGCAGGCGCCACACTCACATATGCCCCGGCCATTGCAGATCTGTCCGTTTGTGGCCATGCATGACGTCGTGTCCAGGGAGCAGTCACACGCACTGCCCGTGTAGTTGGGGTTGCACTCACACACACGGCACTTGCAAACGCCATTTCCTGTCATTAAAAATATCATTTCTTGTAACAATGGTTAGACATATAAAAATCAAAGCATTAAGTTAAAAGTGAAAATAAGCGATAATGAGGAAGAAAGTATATCTAAAAGATGAATGGACCCTCAATGCCATCCTCTATTTATCACCAAGCAAACTCCAAACATTTTTATTGTATTAAATGAGAATCACATTTTATAACCATTTTCTGACCACTTTCTCACCTCCACAAATTAAGCCATTGGATCTATCACAGTTGAAATTATCACACTCGCAGAATTTGCCAGAATAAATTTCATTTGTATTATCCCTTTTCCTACAAACACACTGCCCACAGACACACTCCCCGTTGTTGCTGCAGATCTCGGAGCTGTTTTCTTTTCTGCAGTACGCATCCATGTCTTCACTGTTCACTTCATCTGTGCTACATTCACAGTGTCTGCCAACGCGCCCCTCATTGCACCTAAACAGAGAGTCCAATATTTTAATCCCATAAAAAAATAACAAAACAACCAGTTATGCTTCTGCAAAGAATGGGAGAGGAGCTAAGACTATGCATAATGTCTTTAAACTACAATTACATTACATGGAATGTTTGTGTACACAAAAGTATATGTATAAACGCACGTAAGACCAGCATTCCAGTTCATACAGAACAGATGCAAGGGTCTACGAGGAAAATCTTTCTTAAGGAGAGGAACGCTTTTAAATAAGATGAAGCTGTAATCTAGCAATAAACAGGTAAATAAAACATTTACAAACAGGATAAATTTATTTTTAAAGAGTATGTTTGCAAATGATACCCTATTACATTTGCTATTATAGCTGAAGTATCTATAAATTTAATGCAATGGCCCAATTGTTAACCTAAAAAAGCACAATAAACACACCCAAAAAGTGCATGGAAGCTGAAGAAAAACACTAAGCATTATCACTTCAAAACAGAAGTAACATACTATTTAAAAACAAATGTATCCCACCCTGGCTCAGTGGGTTGGGTGTCCTCCCACAAACTGAAAGGTTGCTGGTTCGATTTCCAGTCAGGGCACATGCCTGGGTTGCAGGTTCGGTCCCTGCGAGAGGTGACTGATTGATGTTTCTCACATCACTGTTTCTCTCCCCTACTTCCCCTTTTTCTAAAAATAAATAAATGAAATCTTTGGGGGGAAAATCTATCCTATGGGTCCAGACTTTTCAGACACCCTGTATATTTTTAAAACACCTGATGCTTATGGACACTGAATATACTAATTTTGTAGTATCTGCTAAATATATAAAGTGAAAGAAGGCAAAACATATTCAAGATAACCATGCCCTAGCTGGTGTAGCTCAGTAGATTGAGCACGGGCCTGCAAACCAAAGGGTCGCTGGTTCGATTCCCAGTCAGGGCACATGCCTGGGTTGCGGGCCAGGTCCTCAGTGAGGGCCATGTGAGAGGCAACCATACATTGCTGTTTCTCTCCCTCTCTTTCTCCCTCCCTTCTCCTCTCTCTAAAAATGAAATTAAAAATCTTAAAAAAAAAAAAAAGATAACCTGTTTAGTTAAATGATATTTTACTAAAAATACATCTATATGACTCAGGATATACACATGAAAAATGAACATCTTAATTGCTGTTTAGAAAAGACAGTAAATAACTGATGGTGAAATACAGTCATTTCTTTTTTTCATGATTAAAACCCTTAAGACACTAGTCCTTTAAGACTGACATTTAATTAAAATATGCTCCCCTCCTATGACACTTTTAAGGGGAAAGCTGTATTCAGAGTATTTCTCATTATAATTTTTAAAAGATTTTTTAAAGTTTATTTTATTTTTAGACAGTGGGGGAGGGAGGGAGAAAGAGAGGGAGAGAAACATCAATGTGTGGCCACCTCTCACGCACCCCCCAACTGGGGACCTGGCCCACAACCCAAGCAGGCATGTGCCCTGACTGGAAATAGAACCAGCAACCGTTTGGTTTGCAGGCCGGCACTCAATCCACTGAGCCACATCAGCCAGGGCATCAATTGTAATCTTTAACTGAAAAGTAACCAGGTGTAGAAATGTAATTCAAAATAATGTGATTAAAGTTAATTTAATTCTAAGTTCTGAAATACTGTTTTCTTAATTTTACAAAATGTATTCATTTAAAAAATTATTTCAACAACGTAGAAGTATATGTAGTATAAGGTGAACATCCTTTATTGCTTCCTAATTTAATTTCCTAGATAAAATCACCATTATAAGTTTGATATATTTTTCCAGAAAGTTTTAATAAACATATTACTATAAGCATACTTAGCTCTAGAAAACTCAGATTGCTATTATATAAGAGAACAAAACAAAACAAATGCTACCTTAATAGTTTGTTAAAGACACATCTTAAATGAAAATAAAAGCTTTATTTTAAAGAGCAGTCCTAAGAAAAAAGGCAAGGAAGAACTTTCTATAAATATCACATACAAGATCATACTGGCTGGAACAACACATTTATTCGCTCCATACAGAGCTTTTTCACTGGATGTCCCAAAACACAGCCTGCCTATAACTTTCCAAACCAATCGGTGCCTCTCTGTGTCCGTCTCCAACAACCCCCAGCGTACCTGCACGCACCGCACTCAAACGTTCCGTTCCCTTCGTGACACTTTGGGCTGCCAGGGATGCCTTCACTTTGGCACTCACACTCACAGATGAATTGGAGAATAATCTCTACCTCTTCGGTGAAGCCCAGAGGCTTAATTTTAATGGTTTCAGAATTCTTATTTGGACATTTATTTGAAGTTATGCTAATTTCAAATTGAACCTTAAAAAAAAAAAAAACGAGATTAAATTTTAAGTTAACAACTAACCAGGCAATTTAAATCTACTAAAAATATTTCAAATAGCTACTCATTTCCTTTATTCTCACATTACAAACTAGATTGCTTATATAAACAAACATTTTTTTTTCTTTTCTTCAGAAAATGTTTATATAACCTACCTCATCTCCAATGGAAATATTGGAGCATTTTCTTCCATTTTCCCCGGTTCCATTCACCCCATTCTTGCAGTAAGATTTGTAATTTATTGTTACTCCTTCTGGCAATTTGCTGTTTTCCAAAATTACTTCTGAGGAAAGGGACTAAAACAAAGACTAATTATACGCAGGAAAGGCAAACAAAATGCTACTATAAAATAAGTTGAATGCATAAAACCAATGAGCACAATAAACTGTTAAGAGAACAATATCATTTAAATAAAATAATTGAAGCCAAATCTTGAGTGCCTAGAAAACACAGAACCTAGAGAAGCAGACTCTAAGTAATTAGAATCAACCAGAGTCACCCCCATAAATTCAAGATCAATTCTTCAAAATAATGTACATGATTGAAAAGACTATTGTTTTAATTACTGAGTTAAAATAAGGATAATCATATGGCATAGAAGGTTGATATTAATTTTGAGCAGTCCTAAGAACTTGGAACAAACATCATCTTTCCCCACTGGCAATATGGCCCTACGACCTCAGCTAACCTGGGACAAATTGGCTAAGAAACAATGTTCGCCCTGGCAAAACAAAAACAAAAACAAATAAAAAGGTTCCAGCCAGTGCTTTTTAAGAATCTCATACTGTTCAGGACAAATACAAAGGCTGCAGCATAAAAGGCATCCCTATAGGATGGGAATTTATGCTGTTAAGACGGGGAACAACTATAGATGGGGAAGACATGGAACAACTGGGATCTTGAAAACTGGTATAAAAATTTCTCTCTTTTTTTGATTAGGGTCATCCTAAGACACTCTGGGAACCCCTGAACTGTGTTATGAAGGGAGTTTTACTTTCTTTGAGCAGAGTATTCGCAACAGGGTATTGTCCAAACAGATCTTATTTAAAATGTACCCACATTGTATGCGTCAATGATCAACTGAATCACATTGCTTGAATTTGCAGACAGTGTTCCTACTGCTGACTTAGGGATCAAATTTTTCAGTTCCTGCAATGAAAAGATAAACATAAAATACAAATATATTCATCCAACCATAAGCACCTACTGAGCACCTACTACTTATTTTTAAATGCCAGTTCCCTATACATTTTCCAAATAATGTAAAAAGTCAGAACTGAAAAAAACACTTAGTTTTAAAATATGTATTAAAAATATAAAATACTTTTGTAAAATCCAGTCTGCCCGATATTTTTCCACACTTAAACTGAGACATATGATTTTGCTTCTAGTGACTAAAGAAAAAGGGTCTAGAAATTTTGTTCTTTTTATCTTGCACATATATAGTTACCTTGTAAACAGGCTGAAATTCTTCAGTAACTGCAAAAATCGTCTGAATGTTATTTTCGCTTAGTTTCTGGACAAGGTGAGCAATAGAAGGATAATCCTTAAAAAATAAGTGGTAAAATTTTAGTATGTAATTATATCCAATCAACACCTTTTGCAGTTTTTTAAGAAAATCAGAATAATTTGCACATATAACTAGAGTACTTACACAAGACTGAAATAATTGCTGAAGTGGGTAGTGTTACATGTCCTCTTCTTGCTTTATATGTATATAAAAATTCCCGTAATAAAAAGGTTTTATAAAGCAAGGTTCTCTTTGTACATTAAATGTCAGAACAATGAAATTAAAGTATTGCCAGTAATTAAAGGATGTATTATCTATCACTTAAGAAAAAAAACAAGACTCACCAGGTTTAAGTTTCTTCCAGAACCTAAATAATTCGCCAGTCTTTATTTTTAGTAGAGGAAGGGTGCTTATTTGTAAAACTGCATAAATTACTTGTTTAGAAAGAATATCAAACTTGCTAACGAATGATTCATGCAAGTGAAAGGAGAGGCAGCTATGGTCGTGGAGTAATTGTCTAAGTAGTTCCTTTCACCCTTCTGAGGCCCTCTGTGCAAGTGGAAGGAAGCACGCACAAAGCCACATCTCTAGAAACAGCAGGACTAGCTTTCCTGCACATTAGGTCAGGACCCGAACTTACCAAAATAACAAAACCTCAAACCCTGAAAAACCCACAAGCCTATCAGCCACAATACTCAGTATTAAACACTAAAATTCAACAAGAATCCATTCAATGTGTAAGGAATTAAGCACTTACATAATAATGGCTCATTGTGTATACATTATTTTCCAGGTGACACTGTCCATCATTTGGTAAAACAATTCCACCAAGTTTCCCATCTCCAGCAAAGTGAAAGCCAGCGTCTGTAGAAAACACCAGCAGCCGTGTAACATTCCTCCAGCCAATCAATGACTTAAAAAGAAAAGGGTTATAATTTTAAAACACTACTCACAATAATTCATATAGACTACCACAATACTTTCATTCTGTATCTTCTCTTTTCACCATGCTAACCCTATCCTTGCTGATAAACACAGAGCCCACTGAATAAAGCTCCTCCACCCCACTGTAAACTGCATCTTGCCTGGCTGTCCACTTCTCTCAGCTCCTTTTTAGAAACTGTATCTTTTAAAATCGATGTCTGTCTCCCCACTAGAAAGGAAACTAACTCACTCCATCTGTGGCAGGGACCACATCTCACCTTCATATCTGCTGCTCACCTTCCTATCTGTGGCAGCTCGCACAGTACTCAGCACAAAGTAGGTACTTTACATGTAAATAAAAATGTCTCAGCCCCTGCCTTTATTTTATCATCCTGCTGCTGTCTGTCCCCTTCCATCCTTGCCCCTGATGTCTTCTACAGCAAGAACTCCCTTACTGATGCTCCACAGTAGATCTTCCTTCTTTAATTACAGAAAAAAGTATCTTCTCCTAAGACTGGCCCTGCTTAACTCCACCATTCTAACACATCGGTAATGCTTATATTTTCATTTATTTTATTCTCTACCTTATTCAACAAAGAACTTAATGTAACAATAAAATCCTCTTCTCTCTTGGTAACTTTGTAATTATATTTGTCTAGATTTACTCAATACATCTGTTTATATCCTCACAAGACTGTAAGTTTCTTGAAGCAGAAATTAAGGTTATTAATGCTGGCAACTCAGTGGATCTAGAGAAGTAGGTGGAACAGTTAAGCTCTATCAGCCCAACAGTCAGAAGACAGCAGTGGCCATGGGTGCTATAGACTGTTTCAATCCCACAGGTGGAGGCACAGTTACAAGCAGCCCAGAATACTCTCTTGACAGTGAGCTACTAACAGGATCACGAACAAATGGCTAGAAAGAAAAAGGGTGTTGGGAGGCACTACCTAGAATATTAATCTTTCGTCCTCTTTAAAAGCAGACTATCCTTAAATTGCAACTACCCAGAGAGAAGTTAAAAGTAGCAATAATATAGCAGTTAATATCTGCTGAGTGCTTAGTGGCACTTCATAAGGATTACTAAATTTAAACTTCATAATAGCCCCATGACATATAGCTATTATTATCACTTCCTAAGGAGAAGGAACCAGCCCTCTAGAATGGCAAAGTAAATTGCCTAAGATCAGTGGTGATGGGAAAATTTAAAGCCATGTGCTAACAGTATAAAGACTGTTCTCTTAACTACTAAAGTGTTATTCAATATTATTATCTTGGATATCAGTTAGCACTTTAGCAAAAACTGGTTGACAAGTAACCATTTCAAAACATCTGGAATCAAGGGGGAATTTTGAGGGAATAGGGGTACTACAAGGAAAAAAAAAGAAGGAAAATGATATAGTCGCAGGTACTTCAGTTAAACTTTACCCAAGTGCCCATGAATAGACCAGTGGATAAAAAAGCTGTGGTGCATATATACAATGAAATACTAGTTGGCCATCAAAAAGAATGAAATCTTACCATTTGCAACAGTATGAATGGACCCAGAGGGTATTATGCTAAGTGAAATAAGTCAGACAGAGAAAGGGCAAGTACCGTATGATTTTACTTATATGTGGAATCTAATGAGCAAAATATACAAACGAAATAGAAACAGACTTATAGACACAGAGCGCACACTGGTGGCTGCCAGAGGAGAGGGGAGTTGAGGAGCTGGGTGAAAAGGTGAACGGATTAAGAAATATAAACCGTTAGTCACAGAATAGTCACAGAGAGGTGAGTTACAGCACAGGGAATATAGTCACAATCGTAATAACTGTGTGTGGGGCCAGGTGGCTACTTGAAGTATCAGGGGGCCAATCTGTAAAGTGCATGACTATCACTATGCTGTACACCTGAAACAAATACAGAATAATACTGAATGTAAACTGTAATCGAAAAAGACAAACTTTATCTACCCCTCAATGTTTTCTAGTTTCAGCTACAGCATTACAAGGTCACCCCAAAATCTTCAGCTGGTAAGTGGATCATAAAATTCTAACCACTAGTCCAATGGACATGAGCTTGCTACTACTGAAAATCTTGTAATTAAAATTACAAATATTGTATTTTTTCTCAAAATACATATTCTTATAAATTAGGACTTAAAAAAGTTCTTTCTTTCTGAATTACCAAAACACAGGAAAAGGCATACTTAAAGATGATGAGCAGAAGAAAAGTGACCAAAGAAAATGATGTCTGGAGCCACTCTCTATCTGAGCACTGTTAATGCTCCTGCAATACCTCAGACAACCTCAGTTCCACCTCCACACAAAGCCAGAACATCAGGACACCTGGGCCTCTTCTAAAAACCTTAGAACAACAGCTAAAGTACCGTTGAAGTGTCCCACTGTTTCAAATAGTAAGCATTCTGGATTTTTAAAACCCTGTATAAATAAACAAAGTGCCTGGTTCAAACAGAGACAAAATGATTACACACGCTTTTATAAAGCACTTGTAGTTGGAGGGAATTTAAGGGACTAAATTCTGCATCTCTGTGGAATAATTGAGTATAATATGGTAAAAAAGGTAATTTTTTCCTACTAACTGAGAGTAGAATCACACTTAAAATTTATACAAATAATATCCCTTTGTAGAAAATGAATGCACTCACCCCACAAACTGCAACTTGCATGATTGCATCAAAGCCACCTTCTGGAGAATCCAAATTTCCAGATATGCGTTGTTTACCAACAAGTTCATTAAATACTTCCCCTTTATCAGTAAGACTGAGCACGTTTTTGTAGCTAAATGGGCTGGTGCAGTTCTGATCACCTGTGCAAGGGTTCCTGAGCTTGGCAGGAGTTGTACTAATATAAGGCATCACAGTCTTCTCCACAAAGGAGCCAAACCCTGTGCAGGAAAAAGGGCACAGAGACAGGTGGATGGATGAATGAATAAACCTGCATTAAAAACAAATCAAGAATCTTACCACATGTGAGTCAACCTTATTCCTTAATGAGAAACAGTAAGGTTTGGAAAGGAGATCATTAAAATACGAAAAAATACAGGTCTGAAGGAGGATTGGGCTGGACTGACCGATGCAGTCATACTGATTAGTAATGAAATAGAATCTGAATACTCAACATGTTTATAAAATCCTATGAACACAAGCCTTTCGTTATCTATTTGGTAGACTATCAAGCCCTCCATATCCACGGGTTTTGCATTCTCAGATTCAAACAACTACAGACCAAAAATATTTTTTAAAAATCTCAGAACACTCCAAAAAGTAAAATTTGAATTTGCCACGCAGCAAGCACTGTGATGAATCCACATGAATAAAGCGATGTGTAGGCAGACCCTGCTGTTGCCTCAATGCAAACACCATTCTATGTAAGGGACCTGAGCATCTGTGGATTTGGGTGTCTGCAGAGGGTCTGGAACGAACCCTCTGTGGGTACAGGGGACAACAGTAACCTGTGCCAAGCAGCATGGTAGCACACACAACAGGAAAACAAGGGCACAGAAAGACTGTTAGATATGCGATGAGAATTATCAGTCCTCTTTGAAAGAAAGAGCTAAAACCTGACCCCTTTATCTCACAAGTATATGGTGAAGAATAAAACTGCCAAGATTTATACAAATGAAAATTATTTTCTCAATACTCCCACCTATCCTGAAGTCTGAAGTAATCCTCTTCATTTCATTCATCAGATCCGTCCCGAGACTTTTCACATTCTCCAAATCGTCTTTCATGGAGTAGGAGAGGTCCATCAAGTAGTACAGGTCGATGGGGTAGTCTTCGGCTCTCTTGAATTTTAATGCGAATGTCTGTGGTTCCCCTAATTAAACAGGTATTAGAAAATGAAATTAGCTTGTGAGCAATGAATAGCAATGAAAAAAACAAATAAACTGTATTTACCAGGTAAACCCCTTAACATCAAATGGATTATTGCTCTCTAGTATTTTGCCATCTATGATGCACACCCACGCGTTTGTGAGTATTATACGCGGGATTTTTATGCCCATGGTATGTAATCACTATTCCCATGTACAACGCGCATCCTTACTTTTTCCTCAAAAATCTTTTTGGGCAAAAAAGTGTGCATTATACACAACAAAATATGGGTAATTTTTGCAAAACCTATTGGAGTTCCACAAGTAATGCAGTGGGTGTGTATTCAATTTCATTCACAAATACGCAAAATGTCAGGCACGGGGGATGCAAGATGAAAAAGACAACATCCACAGTGGATGAAACAGTCAAAAATGATCAACTTAGAACTAACACAGAGGAAAAACATGCAGATGAAACAACGTAAATGAGACTGGGGTGTGTAGGGAGGGCTTTTTATAGGGTACACCTAACTTTTTAAAGTTCTAAGTCAAAACTGTTGTCTGTTTCTTTTCTTTCCCCTGGAAAATATTTTTATTGATTAGAAGTAGCCTATGTTCTCTGTTTAATAGGATCCTACTACATGCAAATAACAAATTCTGGTTTTTACCTTGGAAAACCCGGTGAAAAGTTTTAAAAATGACTTATAGAGACAAAGAAACCTGTTAAGAAACTATAGCAAAAATCTGAGAACAATGAAAATCTGAATGGAAACAATGAGGAAGAAGAGGAGAGAATGTGTAAGAGGTGTTAGATGTAATTCACTTAGGAAATATATGAGAAATAGAAGGTTTGGGTGAAAAAATCATTAAGTTCTTAACCTGTAGATTATTTCTACCAGAATATACTAGAATATATAGATTTCTAGTACGCAGGTCACTAAATGGATGTGAAGGTGAAAAGAAAAAACTCTGTGTGAGACAATATATAAATGGTTTTAAAGCCACAAGAGGAAAGACAATTAAGTGGACTGTAAAGAGAAAGAAAAAAAAAAAAGACACACAAAAAAGATTAGACAGCAATGTCAAAATGATCAGAAGAAAAACTAGGGGCTTATACCACAGAAGCCAAGAGAAAGAGCATTTCAAAAGGCTCAAAGGCACGGCGTGGTACAGAAAGGCAAAAAGAGAAAAGGGTCTCCAGCAAGGATCCACTAGGCTCAGTGGTTCAGGCGAGAGCAGAGCTTTGCCAGGACAGGTGTGAAGAAGCCAGACTGCACCAGGGTGAAGAGTAAATGGGGGTGGAAGTCACACACAAGGAATGTGCATCACCACACTTTTAACAGAAAAGGGATGGAAACTGGAAGGAGCAAGAGGAGGGCTTTCTTTCTTTTTTTGTTGTTTTTAGCTATGAGATTGCCACAGATTCTTACAAAAACCTTAATATTTTCACGATACTAAATAAATACAAGGGAAAATATAAATTAAAATATTATCTTTATATTATGTAATTATGCCAGAGGATGGACACTTTTATTTTTAAAACATTATATATTTTCTTAATCTTTAACAGAATTTACCTTGAACATTAGGCAATATTTGTATTTCAATTACATATCTTACAAATCTGAAAAAAATGTCTAAAATTTAATGTATTCCATATTTTTATTTGAGAGCCAGTGCATGAATGAAATAAATCCTCAGCAGAAAGTGGTAAGAGACTTGCATAAAGTTGTCAAAAAGCTCAAGTAGAAATAAAGGTATTCACAGAATGAGAGTTCTGTACCTGATCGTAACTGCAAAACCAACTGCTGTGGCTGGATCTGTGTGATATCTTCTGGCTGGAGCTTCCCTACTGTTCCTTTGCTACGGTTGGTTACATTTTTATTTTTCTTTATATCTTTGGAACCTCTTGGATTTTCGATGTCATTTGGATGACAACCCTTCTTTTTTAAGGCTTCTAAATCATCACATCGTGCAGAAGTAGGCATTCCTTCTTGTAAAAATGTCTAAACAACATGTAAAAAATAGGTGTAAATAAAAAGTATAATGGTCACATCTTTTACATAATTGTAAATACACAATGAAATTGCAAATATCAAGTGACACATCTAATGTACTTAATTTCTGGTTTTTAAACAAAATGTTTCCTTCACCCAAAACATAGTAAGTGCTCTTATATATAAATAAAAGATTTTCTTGAAATTAATACCTTTTTACTAATACATTACTAGTAATTTATTATTTTAATAATACTTAAGACTAAGTGTACACATTTTAACTGCCCTACCTTCAAATTCAGAGAATCTAATCAAAGAAATTCTTCAGTGAAATCACTTATTCGGCATGGTTATCAGCCATTAATGATGTATAATACACCCAATTATCAATTCTTTTCCCTAAAATTTCCCTTAGAAAAATCCTTAAAAGCTTCTCATATTATGTAACATTCTCAATCACAGTATCTTGTACAACTCAATGTTTATAGAAAAGATATTATCCTAAAAGCATCTCGATTAATGATGTTATTTTTAGAAAGAAGATCAAGAAATTTTGCACAAATTTAGTATTCCTGGGGGCATGAAAATAATTTCAACTATTGGCTATTACTGTAAACAAGACTTTTAAAATTTATTTTAAAAACAATACAGTAAGTGATTACACTACAAGGGTTATGAATATATTTCCATAGGATGAATTTAAAAAATAAAAAAGTCTTAATGGTATGTAGTACTTGTGGCTTCGGGTAAAGTTTCCAGTAGGGACATGATTTCAAAACGTGTTACACCTCAAACAACTTAGATGGAAATTAAGATTTTATCAGATGACCAAACAAATACCTTACTAAAAACAAAAATATTGCTTTTAAGATGTATATAGAGATTTTGAATAAAAGTTTTTCATTAAATGTGACTGGGAGCAAAAAAAAAATGACTACATATACAGATATATATGGTACATATATGCATCATTTTAAAATGTGTACACATACCTAAATCAATTATTGTAACAGACATTTGACATATATCCCTAAAAATTTTATGTTTAGTTGGCCAAAAATTTTTTAACCTTAACATTGGGAAAATGAGGGAATGCCTTTCATTTGGGGTCACTTATGTTCACTTTTATATGGTATTTCATTATCTAGGAATTTTATGGTGCTGTATGCAGTAAGTGAGCATACTTAAAAAATACACATTGGTTTTGATCAGTTATTTTTAAAGGAAAACATAACCCCAAATTTCTGTCATTAGAGAAACAACTGGAAAGGAACCATGGACCGGATGGTTCAAAGCTGCACTGCCTTTATATATTATCAAACCTAAAACACTTAAACACAAAAACAAACTACTCAGCACATTATTTCTTTCCAAATATCAGACAATCCAAGAACCTTTAAAATCATAACATGTAAGTAAAATTTGACTGAACATATGAGATCTGTCCAGAAGGTATCTAGCGAAATAATATGAAAAAGAGACATATATTGAAAAAGATACAAACAAGATACAGGAAACATTGTACACAGGACAATGATGCCTCAGTCCCCCTCAAAGTAGGCACGTTGGGACCTCACACAGTTCTCCCACTCGCCATCAGCTGCCCCATCGTATTTTCCCAAACTTCATCAACGGTCTAAAATCTCTTCCTTTTCAAAAGGTGATTTTAGTTTTAGGAAAAACCAGAAGTTGCAGGGCACCAAATCAGGGCTACAAGGTGTCTGAGTCACCTGGGTGATTTGATGTTTTGCCAAAAAACTCTGCATGAGACATGATGCATGAGCGAGCACATTGCAGTGATGAAGCTGCCAACTGCTGGCTGTCCATAGCTGCAGCCTTCTGAATTGTCCGGAAAGTTTCCATGTAATGTTCAAACTTAACACAAAATTTAATGCAGATTCATTGTTCTACTCAGTCATTTTGAATACACTGGCCACACAGTACACATGCTCCCTCAATGGCATCTACTGTCCCCACTGACTAGTACAATGAAGTCGTCATTGTATACATGTGTGCATTCCAGTCCACTCTCCTTGACTGCCAGATTACAACAATGTTGTGCAAACTGTTCTGGTATTAACAATGGCTAGATGTTTTCTGGACAAACCTCGTATTCAAAATTAACCTTTAATAATTTAAGAATTATGCCACAAAGATCAAAAGGCTAAGCTATTTAAATAATTGTCTCCAATTTAATTCCAGAATATTTTAATTTTTTTAATAATTTTTTTAAAGATTTTTATTTATTTATTTTTAGAGAGAGGAGAAGGAAGGGAGAAAGAGGAATGTATGGTTGCCTCTCACATGGCCCTCACTGGGGACCTGGCCTGCAACCCAGGCATGTGCCCCAACTGGGAATCAAACCGGGACCCTCTGGTTCCTAGCCCGCGCTCAATCAACTGAGCTACACCAGCCGGGCTAATATTTTTATTTTTTTGTTTAATCTTTATTGTACTTTTTCCATCACCATTTATATCCCTTATGCTCCCCCTTCGCCCCACATATTACGAACTGTTGTCCACATCCATGAGTCCTTTTTCCTTTCTGCTCAATACCTCCACTCTCGAACCTCTGCCCCCACTAGCTGTCGAACCTCTATGAATCTGTCCCCATTTTGCTTGTAGATTCAGTTTGTTCATTAGATTCCACATGAGTGAACTCATATGGTATTTGTCTTTCTCTGGCATGGCTTATTTCATTTAGCATAATGTTCTCTGGGTCCATCCACACTTTTGCAAAGAGTAAACATTTCTTCTTTTTCATGGCTGAGGAGTGTTCCATTGTGTAAATATCCCATAGTTGTTTTATCTACTCACCTACTGATAGACACTTGGGCTGCTTCCGTATCTTGGTGATTGTAAATAATGCTGCAATGAACATAGGCATGCTTATGTTCTTTTGAATTAGTGTTCTGGGTTCCTTTCGATATTTTCCCGGAAGTGGGATTGCTGAGTCAAAAGGCAGATCCATTTTTAATTTTCTGAGGCATCCTCATTCTGCTTTCCACAGTGGCTGCACCAGTCTACATTCCCACCAACAGTGCACTAGGGTTCCCCTTTCTTTACATCCTCACCAGCACTTATTGCTTGTTGATTTATTGATGGTAGCCATTCTGACAGGTGTGAGATGGTATCTCATGGTGGTTTTAATTTACATTTCTTTGATGATTGGTGATGTTAAGCATCTTTACATATGCCTATTGGCCATCTGCACGTCCTCCTCGGAGAAGTGTCCTTTGCCCATTTTGTTTTTTTGGTGCTAGGTTTTTAAGGACTTTATCAATTTTGGAAATTAATCTCTTATCAGATATATTGGTGAATATGTTCTCCCACTCTGTGGGTTGTGTTTTTATTTTGTTGAAGATTTCCTTTACTATGTAAAAACATTTTAGTTTAACAAAGTCCCATTTGTTTATTCTTTCGTTTCCCTTGTCTGGGGAGATATATCACATAAGATACTTCTACCAGAAATGTCCAAGATTTTACTGCCTATGTTTTCTTCTACTATTTTTATGGTTTTGGGTTTACCATTTAAGTATTTAATCCATTTTGAATTTATTCTTGTGTGTGGTATAAGAAGATGGTCTAGTTTCATTTTTCTGCACACATCTGTCCAATTTTCCCAATACCATTTATTGAATAAACTATCTTTAGCCCATCGCTGTTGCTATGCAGGGCCTTTGTGGTTCTATATAAATTCAGAATACCATTTTTAGGAGAACAGAAATTACCATTAGAAAACATTTTAAATAACAATAGAAAAACCTTTCATTTTGTCTTTCATATGGTCAAACCGTATTTAACCAGTTATGTCAAGCAGGTACTTTAAATGTGTGTGTGTGGGGAGGAGGGTGTCAAATGCCTGGGTAAAAACAAATAATAAGCTTTAAACCTTCTGGTATTATTGACGCTGTAGATAAATTATATATCTCCAAAATGACTTCCCTTCACCTCCTGCTCTAACTCGTTGGTTCGTTCAACATTCAGTAACCCTTGTGGAAGGTGCATGTTAAGCAATGTATAGACAGAGATGACAAAGTGAATAAAATTTAAACCCTAGCTTCAATGGGTTTTTATTATGATGCAAATAAATTTCATATTAGTTTAACTGAAATATAATTAGGAAGGTTAATTCATATGTCTCCCATCAAAAAAGGGGAAAATCTAAGACAGTGAAAATTAAATGGCTAGAGTTTAGGGGAAACCTGTATAATAGAAATATTCCACAAAGGTGAGCTATGTATGTATATATGTATTTGTGTGTGTGCATGTATTTTTAATTGTCTAGTAATTACATTAAAAGAAAAAAGAAACATGAAATTAATTTTAGTAACACATAATATTAGCATTTCAACATTATCAGTAATTTTTTTAATCATTAAGCCTTCGAGCTTTGGTATTTATTTGAGGCTAATAGCAGTTCTCCATTTGGACCACCCACACTTCCAGTGCTCAGGCCACATGTGCCCAGAGGCTGCTGTTCATCAGCACAACTCCAGACCATGACACTATACTGTATACAGAGCTGACGCTTATTCAATAAACACTGATTTAAGTGGAAATTCGTATCTAACTCTTCCCCAGGACAGTTTTGTGTAACACTAAATGACTACAGAATAACTGGAAAGGACCTATGCAATCTTACTTACTGAATTTGTGCACCATCCACAATTCGGCCCTGCTTGTATACATTCTCCACATGATTTGGCATTTGCTTTTAGACATCTATTTTCATCTGTCAGGAGAGAAAAGAACAGACTACTTTACTCGACATTTCAAGACAGAAAATAATAAAAAATCAGGATCATGATGATAAATACAATATATATGAATGATAAATATGAATACTTCAATCAAGGCCAGCCCCAAAGAGGGTCCTAAGAGAGGTGATTCTAGATTACCTTGACACAAAGCCATACTTTTTTTTTTTTTACTATAGCAAAGACTAGGTACCATTAATCTATACACACATTTATCCTTTCTGTCAAAGGCATAATTTCAGGATCCATCATGACGGATGGTCATAATTGTAAGGAGTTTTCTTACAACTGGGCAAAGTATTATTTTTTTCATTTAACTCATAGTACCACAACCATAGCCCATAAGCATCTTAAGCACTTTTTCCTTCATTTTTATGTTAAATACTTGAAAAGTCCATGTTCAACCAATCCACAATCCCATGAGTTTTTAAACTCTGTGTTCAAATATGTCTTACTGGAATACACGTAAGCATCAGCAGGCCTCTACTGTGGAAAGCACTGACGTGAAATGTTTCCATTGTGTGTTTTCTGATTATGCTCATTGCAGAAAATTTAAAGAATATACAAAAACATAAAGAAAAAACTAAAAATCACCTGTAATCTGCTCATAAGAGATAACTACTATTAACAATTTACATATTTAAGTCCTTTTTTACACAGATCAAAATATTAGCAAGGAAGCATAAATATACAGGCATTATTTAAATGAAATTGGGGATATACATTTTGTATACTACTTTTTTTAAACAGAAATTATCACTTTGTTTATTTCTACCATAAATCAATGATTTTTCAAAAATCCACAATAATTAAGCAAAGAGATATAATTTTAAGAGAATAGTGAGTTGAGACAACTGATAATGTTTCCAAAAATTACTTCCTAAAGATTCAGAATAAGTTAGGTCCCAGGTAGGTCTTCCTTGCTGTCATTTACAATATTTATTTTTTAAAGTGACTTTGATTTTCAAGTACAGTTGTCTCCATGTTCCTCCATACCCTCCCCGCTGCCCCTCCCACCCCCAACTCCCACTCTTAATCCTATCCCCCTTTTGCTTTGGTCCCTGTGTCCTTTATACATGTTCCTTGACGAACTTTCCCCTTCTTTCCCCTTGTTATCCCCCTCCCACCTCCTCTCTGGTTACTGTCAATCTGTTTTTTATTTCAATGTCTATGTTTATATTTTGCTTGCTTGTTTGTTTTATTGATTAGAGTCCGCTTACAGGTGAGATCATATGGTATTTGTCTTTCAACCCCTAGCATATTTCACTTACCATAATGCTCTCTAGATCTGTCCATGCTGTCGTGAAAGCTCCTTCTTTCTTTCTGCTGCATAGTATTCCATTGTGTAAATGTACCACAGTTTTTCATTTACTGATGGGTCATTTAGGTTGCTTCCAGCACTTGGCTATTGTAAATTGTGCTGCTACTTCTTATACTTTATCCTAAGTGTTTCATTATAAATTCTTCAAAAATATGGCTTTTAATAATTGTGTATTTCCTTATACTGCACTCTATTTAGCATTTCACCACACCTTCAACAGTGCTAAGTAATTTTTTAATATAAAATTTTTTTACTAATTTAATAGGTATAAATTAGAATATCAACAATTGTAAGTTAAAGTTTCAATTTTTTCATATTTTTACTGATCATATCTTTTGTAAATTTTCTGTTTTGTCATTTGCAAATTTTCTATGTTCATCTGTTTTTACTGAGTCTCTACATATGATAATGAAATTAAACCTTTAGTTTATTATTGTTGATGTTGCTTTGACATACAGATATTTGGGGTTTTTATGTTGTTGGTTTTATGCAACTGAAATTTATCAATATTTTCTCTAGTTTCTTTTTTCATTTTTCTGTGTTTGTAAGTCCTTCTTATCCTGAGATCAAGTAATTGTTCCATGCATTTATTTTTTAAGATTTGGAGAATAAGACTGGATATTTCATTACTTCAGATGTGGATGCACTATGGTTTATAAGAGGATTTAATACATTTTGGCTTGATTTTCAATCCTCTTATAACAATGTAAACATTTTGCAAGACTTTGTGCATGAGCAGGAACATCTAGAGCAGGGGTGTCAAACTCATTTTCACCAGGGGCCACATCAGCCTCCCGGTTGCCTTTAAAGGGCTAAAATAATTTTAGGACTGTGTAACTACTCCTTAACTGTTAAGGAGTTGAAATTACATTCAGCCCTTTGAAGGCAACTGGGAGGCTGATGTGGCCCCCGGTGGAAATGAGTCTGACACCCCCATTCCAGAAAGTGAATTGTTTCTGGTTTCATCCTTTTAGATTGTAATGGATAATTCATAATCCACAACTGTATACTTTTTACTTTCTTTTCTTCTAAGATATGCCTTTGCTTTCTTGAAGCTCACTCTACTGCATTCTCAAAAGCTCTTTCTGTACAGTACTTTATCCTATCATTTTAGCCTTTCACAGGCCAACCTCCTATCATCGCTCTGGGTGGCAGAGGCCGGGTGCCTGCCAAAGAGCCCTGCAGGCCACTGTAAGGACCGTGCCCTTTACTCTGAGTGAGATAACTGCAGGGATTTCAGATGGATCAGCATGATCAGATGTAGGTTTTCCTGGAATCGAACTGGTCAAAAAGCAATAAAGGAAAATGAAATGAAAAGACAAACAGGATATTTTTTTCTTACCTGCCTGGCCAAACACATAGCAAATTGAACTGATCAGTTCAATCCAGAAAATCAGTTGTAAATTCATCTGAAATATAAAATGTATAACACTGTATTAAAAATAAATACTTAAAACATTCCTACCCACCTGCTGTTGATTTTACAAGCATGGTACTCCTCAAACCACTTTTTATCCAACCTTTCTACACCCCTATCACCTGCCTTTCCTCCTTGGGTACATCTTTTACCAACATTAACTAACTTTCATACCAGATCTCTAGAACCTGTTCTTGCTTTCCAAATCAAATGTATTTTAACATTTAATTAACAATGCTTCAGGAAAGAATAACAGTGTCAAGTATTCCCTAACACCATAAGGCTAGTAACAGTCTTTGTTCCATGAAATCTGTTACTTCCTGTGGCTGCAGGTAATACACACTCCCATACACATTCAGTACAGAACTCAGAGATGGGCAAAAGTAGGTTTACAATTGATCATATGGAAAATAATAAAATGATCAATAAATAATAATACAAGAATAAACTGTTTTGCATTCTCACAACTGTAAACCTACTTTGCCCACTCCTGCATATTTATAATAGGTAAAAGTACAAACATCCTTTATCCAAAAATAAGGAATGGCTAACTACATCAACTTAATGAACCTATTAGAGTTGTAACAATAATAAAACAAAGTAACATCAAAAAGTTTATAGAGTAATTTTGGAACCAAGGTACACATGGAGATGACAGGCATGCAGATAACAGTACACAGAGTAACCACAAAGATCTGGAGATGACAAAGAATTATAAGCAGACAATGGGTTTTAAAAACAACCATGGCAGGGTGGGAAAACTGTGTGGAATTATTTACTTGGCAAATTTCCTTCATTTAGTTAAAGTATTTCTTTTAAAAAACCTCCATCTTCAAAGCTTCCATTTGAGGATGCCACTCCCACAGCTCCCAGACAGCGCTTCCACTGCGTGTGAGCACCTGGATACTTCATTTCCTCCGTGCCAAAGGCTGTGCTCACCTTTTCTCTGCGAGCTTCCAGAGAAAAGTGGTAACAACAACGTGCACAGTCAACCACTTTGCAACTGTGCGCAGACCAGCCAAGTTCTGTTAGGCCAGGAGCTTACAGTTTTTTATGTATCACTGTGACTGCATCTGAAAAGACCAAAAAAACTGTCATGGAAGCGTGAGAGGCTGAAGAGCTCACCTTCTAAGGCCTGTCTAAAAGGTGTAATGTGTAATAAATCCACGCAGAGCTGTGACGAAAGGACCTGGAACATTAAGATTCCAGAGGAAATGCAGGACTGTGACTAATGGAGCTCCAGGGCCGCTTCTGCACAGAGGCCATATATGGACTGATACACGTTTCACAGGGAGATGTCTCAGGCTATTTCAAGCACTTCTAGACTACCTTGAGAAACCTCTTAAAATATTACACAATTCAGAGAATCACCACTAAGATAAAGTTATTAGGTAACAGAAAATGTTTTCTAACACTCTTAGGTTACACAGTTTTAAAACATTACTTTTATTGCCATTGTCTTTTATAAACCTTAACAAGCCAAAGATCAGTGTTCTGAAACCCTCAGCCCTCTGGAAGAGCTCCAAACCCAGAAGCAAGCCAATCAAGACTTTAGTGTTGAAGAACAGCTGAGAGAGCCAGGGCAACATCAGGAACAGCTCAAGGACAGATGTCAGCTCTCCCAGGACTGGTCGGCACAATGGTCAGCACACTGGCAAGAACAGAGTCACGGGCATTGGCTGATGATGGAAAAGGCTAGGCTTTCTGTTAGGGAAACAGAAGCCACAGAAGATGATAGAAGATAGCAATAAAGAATAAGGAAGAGCTGCCCTGGCTGGTGTGGCTCAGCCAATTGAGCGTCGGCTTGTGAACCGAAAGGTCACTGGTTTACTGGTTCAATTCCTGGTCAGGGCATGTGCCTGGGTTGTAAGCCGAGTCCCTAGCTGGGGGCATGTGAGAGGCAACCATTTGGTGTTTCTCTCCCACTCTTTCTCCCTCCCTTCCCCTCTCTCTAAAAATAAATTAAATGAAATCTTAAAAAAATAATAATAATAAGGAAGAGCTGTGAGAACAAGGTTTCAAAGAGAGCACGGTTAGAAGGAGCTACCAGAAGTCAGCAGAAGAGAGGTGAGCAGTGAAGTGGAAGTGGCAGAGAAGACTAAAGAGCTGCCCTACCAATCCTGACAGTCTTTACAGGTACCAGCTCCTTCTGCATGTGTGTGGGGAAAGAAGGGCACACCAAGAGCTTCCTATATTTCAAACCTCCTAAGGCAGCACTTCTCCAAGTGCGATAGGGAACAGCTGCATCAGATTAACCTGGGTGTCCACCCTAGACGTAAAGCAACCATCTCAGAAGGTGAGACCTGTACTGTACTCCCAGGGATTCTTACACTGAGAAAAGGTGCCCTAAGGAGTTTCCTACCAATAACATGCCACATAGGACAGTTTACATAAGGGGCCAACAGGGAGAGATGCCTTCAGGTATTGTCCTAATGCTACCTTTTGTCTCCTCTTCATAATCAAAGGTCTTCTAGTTGTCTACACTGGTCTCCATTTCATAACCTCCTACTCCCTCCTCAACCTGCTATAATTGGTGTCCACATGCTATCATGTATGTAAAACTGCTCTTGAAAAAGAAAACTTTCCAGGCCTTACCTTAGTCTCTGCATTCATTCATTCATTCAAAAATTTCTTGACTGACTACAATATGCACTTGGGGAGATA
>PVJI01013880.1:0-46174 GCA_004026765.1 Micronycteris hirsuta | reverse complement strand
TAGTGCACTGTTGGTGTGATTGCAGACTGGTGCAGCCATTGTGGAAAACAGTATGGAATTTCCTCAGAAAACTAAAAATGGAACTGCCTTTTGACCTGGCAATTCCACTGCTAGGATTATATCCTAAGAACCCCAAAACACCAATCCAAAAGAGCCTATGCACCCCAATGGTCATAGCAGCACAATTTACAATAGCCAAGTGCTGGAAGCAACCTAAGTGCCCATCAGTAAATGAATGAATCAAAAAACGATGGTACATTTACATAATGGAATACTGTGCAGCAGAGAGAAAGAAGGAGCTCCTACCCTTTGCAACAACATGGATGGAACAGGAAAGCATTATGCTAAGTGAAATAAGCCAGGCAGTGAAAGACAAATACCATATAATCTCACCTTTAACTGGAACCTAATCAACAAAACAAACAAGCATGCAAAATATAACCAAAGACATTGAAATTGGGAACAAGCTGACAGTAACCAGAAGGGAGAAGGGAGGGGATAATGGGGGAAAAGAGGGAAGGGTTTACAGGAACAACTGTAAAGGACACATGGACAATAACGGGGGGCGGGACAGGGGAGGGAGGTGGGGAAGGCTGGGGTGGTCGGGAGGGGTGAGGGGGAAAGGCAGAAAACTGTACTTGAACAACAACAAAATTCAAAAGTATTTAAAAATAATAATAAAATTTTTCAAAAAAGAAAAAACCTAACCCCCAATATGAAGGTGTTTGGAGGTGGGGGCCTTTGGAAGCCACTTAGGTCATGAGGGTGCAGCCCTCATGGATAGGATTAGTGCCATTAGGAAAGAGACTCCAGAGAGCTCCCACCCCGTCCACCTTGTGAAAACACAGAAAAGAAGGTCTTCTATGAATCAGAAAACATCACCAAATCTGCCGGCCCCTTGACCTTGGACTCCCTAGCCTCAAGAACTATGAGACACAAATTTCTTTAGTTTATAAGCCACCCAGTCTATGGCAGTTTGCTATGGCAGTTTGCTATAGCAGCCCAAACTGACTATGACATAATCATAAAAGTATAATATAGGTTAGAAACACCCTTCCTTAAATTAGACACAGCAGGGTATTGATAACTGTTGAAGCTGGTGAAGGTACATTTTAGTACACTCTCTTTTAGTTTATGTTTAAATTTTTCAATAATAGAGTGCTAAAAAGAAAATTCATCTCAGATAGATGGAGACTTTTTCCCCCGTTGATTCATATATTGATGGGTGAATTGAATAAATACTTTTTACTAATAGAATAAGACAATGTTCGACCATTCTATTACAGTTTTTCCTTCTTAGTGATCTCATTGCTGAGAAACCTTGTTGAAATAGAAGGGGGGAAGCAGAGGAGTTTTATTATAGGAATACCACTTAATTTGTTAAGTATGTTTTCAAGTTATGTGCCAAATGTTGTTATCTATAATCAAAAATTACTTCTAGTGGTCTACCACCTAATAATTTTTTCAGCTTTATGGAGTTAGAAACCATCTGACTTTTAAAAGGATTTGCTGTTCAATCACAAGAGTCACTTAATTCTCAGTTTCTGGGAAGTAGGCAGGAAAGGCTTTTCTAAGACTTATCAAGTGACTGCTAATCACAGTTACTTGATACCCACTGCTATTTCATTCTTGGAGGCAAAGAGTTTAATCTGATGTAATCAAAAAGGCTTGGGAAATTAAAAAGCAATGCAGTAATTTCAGTATACTTTTACCAGTACAATATTTTTATAGAGTTTACTAGCCCTTGGAGTGCAGATTTAACTAATCCAATTTATGGAAAATAATAACCATGTAAACTTTGCCAATTAGTAGTCTTTATTATCAAATCAATCAGATAAATCAGGCGTATTTTCTCAGAAAAGTAGAACTTCATTTTTCAGTTCAAATAAATGTGACATTTATAGCTCAAATGAAGACTTACTTGTTTTAAAAAATTAGAAGTACATCTTGTAAGAGATCACTAAGTGCAAGAGATTACTAAAGTCATGATTAAAGTTATATAGAGCTAATAGTCTATTTCTTATTACTTAATTTAAAACAATGTAATATAATGTGTAGCTGAAACTATGAGGTTTTTTTAATTTTATTGATTATGCTATTACAGTTGTCCCATTTCCCCCACACACACACCCCAGCCCCGCACCCCCCCATCCCCCACCCTTTAGTTTTTGCCCATGGGTCATACACCTAAGTTCCCTGGCTTCCACACTTCCCACACTATTCTCAACCTCCCCCTGTCTGTGTTCTACCTACCATTTACACTACCTATTCTCTGTACTTTCTCCTCCTCTCTCTCCCTCCCATTCCCCTGTTGATATCCCTCCATGACTTATATAAATCCTTTTAACATTCATATAATAAAGGCTGGGTGATGATGAACTCCTTGAACTTGACCTTATCTGAGAAGCACTTTATCTGCCCTTTTATTCTAAGTGAAAGTTTTGCTGGATAGAGTATTCTTGGATGTAGGTCCTTGACTTTCATGACTTTGAGTACTTCTTTCCAGCCCCTTCTTGCCTGCAAGGTCTCTTTTGAGAAATCAGCTGACAGTCTTATGGGACTCCACTCCTTTTCTCTTGCTGCTTCTAGGATTCTCTCCTTATTTTTAATCTTGGGTAATGTCATTATGATGTGTCTTGGTGTGTTGCTCTTTGGGTCCAACTTCTTTGGGACTCTCTGAGCTTCCTGGATTTCCTAGAAGTCTATTTCCTTTGCCAGCTTGGGGAAGTTCTCCTTCATTATTTGTTCAAATAAGCACTTGGTCTTCCTCTTCTCCTTCTGGCACCCCTATGACCCGGATGTTTGGATGTTTACAGATGTCCTGGAAGTTCCTAAGCCTGTCCTCATTTTTTTGAATTCTTGTTTCTTCATTCCTTTCTGGTTGAATGTTTTTCTCTTCCTCCTGGTCCACACCATTGATTTGAGTCACAGTTTCCTTCCCATCACTATTGGTTCCCTGTACATTTCCCTTAATTTCTCTGAGTGTATTCTTCATATTTTCATCTAATTTGCAACCAAATTCAACCAATCCTGTGAGCGTCCTGATTACCAGTGTTTTGAACTGTGCATCTGTTAGGTTGAATATCTCTTCGTAGCTTAGTTGTATTATCTCTGGAGCTTTGATCTGCTCTTTCATTTGGGCCATCCTTCCCTTTCTCTGCGTGCCTGTTATTTTAAGGAGTGGAGCCTTAGGTGTTCACCAGGGCGGGGCAACCCACATGGTTGTGTTGTGACGTTGCCTGAGAGGGCGGGGCCTGAGCAGACAATGGCGCTTGCTCCACTCTCCGCATGCTCCCAGTCACCTCGAGGGACACCCACAAACAAATTGGGCCCGTCTGTGCCAGTTCCTGGGTGAGTGGGCCTGTGCAGATCTAAGTCCCTGTGATTCTCTCCAATGAACTCTGCCACCATGCTGGGAGTTCCTCCCCCTGCCGCCACCTCAACCCCCACAGGTGTTCTCAATCAGTGGTTTGAGACTTTATTTCCCCCTGACGGTGGACTGCGCGGTCTGCTCCACTCCCCAGCTTTTCCTCCCGGTCTATCTGCGCACGTATGAGGGACCGCCTGGTCTATCAGTCTCGGCCCTGCTGGGTCCGGGTTGGCCAGCTGCGGGCTTCTCTGGGTGCGCCCTCCATGGGCTTCTTCAGGCAGCTGCAGCATTGCCCATACCGTTCCACAAACCGCCAGCTTGCCCTGCACTCTCCACCCGGCTCCATCCTGCTAACCGGTCTGGATGAATGTGTCTTCTTTAACTTCTTGGTTGTGGGACTTCCAAACAGCTGGATTTTCTGTCAGATCTGGTTGTTTTTTGTTTTTAAATTGTTGTTTTTCCCTCTTTTGATTGTGCGAGGAGGCATAGTGTGTCTACCTATGCCTCTATCTTGGCTGCAAGTCTGAAACTATGAGTTATTGATGAAGCAAAAAAGCATGACAGTGGGAATTCTATTTCTTCAGTAAATATGGGTGCATGAGTATATTACACTCTAGCTTTGGGGCTTTGGGGAATAATTAGAATTTATTTTAAAACTCATAAATAAGTCCTTTAATTTTGTTTTATACCATTAACAAACATTTTATATGTATTTAATGTAACAGTAAAATATATACTGCTATAAAAACTATTCTGGCCCGGCTGGTGTAGCTCAGTGGATTGAGCGCGGGCTGGGAACCAGAGGGTCCCGGTTCGATTCCCAGTCGGGGCACATGCCTGGGTTGCAGGCCAGGACCCCAGTGGGGGCCATGTGAGAGGCAACCATACAGTGCTCTTTCTCCCTCCCTTCTCCTCTCTCTAAAAAAATAAATAAATAAAATCTTAAAAAAAAAACTATTCTGTCTGGCAACTAGCATATGAGTGTAAGTATTTTTTAATTAACAGGAGATAAAAATAAAAATATATTTAATTGAATGAAAAATGGCTGTAATTGGGAAATAAACTTTACAAAAAACTGGTTTTAACTATCTTAAAGAACATGCATACCTTACCAGGAAGAAATTACAAAGCTTTACCCCACAGGGCCTATAAACTGTATTTTGGAAACGCTGCCACACTCTGCTTAACAGCGGGGATGCATTTTGAGAAACACCTTGTTAGGTGATTCCCTCGTTGTGCGAACATCATCTCGTGTGCTTACGCAAACCTGAATGGTCTAGCTTACTGCACGCCTGGGCTAGACGGTACTCCCAGGCTGCAGACCTGTGCAGCATGTTGCTGTACTGAATACTGCAGGCAGTTGTAACACAACAGTATTTGCGTATCTAAACACAGCTGCATATAGAAAAGGTACAGTAAAAATATTGTATAAAAGATAGAAAAGAAATGGTACACCGTATAGGGTGCTTACCATGAATGGAGCCTGCAGGACTGAAGACTGCCCTGGGGGAGTCAGTGAGTGAGTGGAGAGTGAATTTAAAGGCGCAGGACATTACTGTACATTCCTATGGACTTCATAAACACTGTGCACCTAGATACAAAAAGCAACAGGAGATTAAATCAAGCACAAGAGAAAATGATGCAATCAAGAGACGCAGTCTACACAGAATGGATGAGGCTGCTGCCTGTGTGACAAGGCGTAGTGTCTCACAGCAAACTTGTTTTTTTATAAGTAGAAACAGTACACTCTAAAATAAGGATAGAAGACATAGTATAGTGGATCCATAAACCAGTAACAAGGCTGTTTAGTATCAAGTCCTATGTCCTGTATGTAACTGTACTGCTGTACTTTTACGCATCTGGCCGTGCAGTAGGCTTGGTTACACCAGCATCATGACAAACACGAGAGATGTGTTGTGCTATGATGTTATGACAGCTATGACGTCACTAGGCAATAGGAATTTTTCAGCTCCATTATCATCTTACAGGGCCACCACTGGCTATGTGGTCCGTTGTTGACTAAAATGTTGTTATGTGGTGCATGACTGCAGTCCCATTAACCAGTTTTCTGTAACTTGGCAGGTATTTCAGCCCGCCTTCACCGCTACCTAAACCACTGAACCCCAGGTTCATCTTTGAACTAGCTCACTTGTCCATTCTGCACTCACAAGCTGATGAACTCTGAAAGGGATCCATTCTGTTTTTAGCTTTCTGGAAATTATAGTTTGACCTCAAGCCCACACCCTTAACTATTTTCCATCTTTCAAATCTTATTCCTAGTGTGTCCTCAAATTCAATTTACGAAGCAGGTATTAGCACCTCAGGTACGCGTTAGTGACAAACCATTTAGTGCCGAATACCAGCAGACCCGTAAGAGAATGAGGTCTTCCCCAGGCCTTGTTGTTCAGAATCACCGCCTTCTCTGCCATTTGTTTATTTACCCCCAAGCCTTAAATGCCTTCCCTTCTCCAGCTCACTATTTAAAGCAATAATATAGGAAAATTTAGACTCCTTAAAAAGAAAAAATTTCTAATTGGATCACTTAGATAGATATGAAGTCTCATGATACTTGCTGCTTGCTTTGAATTCTGTCCAGCATGAATTCCACACTCCCTGTTTGGAGTGGAGGTGAGGAGGGTGGAGGCTGCCATCTTCCCACCCAGCTGGGAGCCCCGGGCAGGCCTTTCCCACCTCTGCGCTTCTCTTGCAGCAAAGGAACATGGCTTCACAAATGACAGGAAGCTCCACCAGTGAGACGTGGGCAGTAGAGTTTCCCACTGGGAACAAACGCACGTTTTTTGACCAAGCAACCTTTAATTAGCCCGGAGACCACCAGGCCTCCACTTTGCAAAACTGGATAAAAAAATATAAGGACTGGCTGTACTTGAGATGCACCAAGATGGTAAAAATCCTATTCACTAAGACTCCTCTCGAGGAGAGAACACCATGTGGTAGAAGGAAATATTTGGTAGAAACACTTGGTGGGGGTGAGGTTCCCTGTGGGCTTCCTGCAGGACCCGTGAATGGTCGCCAAACAAACTGTCTTCTGGGAGCTCGTTGTGAGACTAGAGCTGAATTGCTTAGGACGGCAGAGAGCCTGTGTCCTCCTCCAGGTGGCACTGAGCCTCTTCTGAGAGAACGTTGAGCAAATATTTAAAGACTATTAGCTTGAAGGGAAGCAACCTATTGACCGCACTTGGCACCCACATGACTGTCTGGCCTTGTTTCAACCCGTTTCCCTACAAGTGTGGAGAGATCATTGCTGAAAAACCAAACTCATTTGACCTCTTCTCTGTTCTCTTAAATACCGAGTTTTATGACTAAAAATACAGTGTGATAGGACATTGCTGCTCCCGTCACCTGACTCAGTGTGGCTACCATGTGCCCAGCCACCTTCTCTTAATCGCTTCATTTCTAACAGCCCCGTGAAGTAGAAGTCATACTCTTTTCAAAGACAAAACAACTGAGGTGAAGAGAGGTGAGGTGCCCCCTTACTTGAAGCAGGTCTCCTTCCCACATGGGGGGCTTCTCTTACCACGATACGGTCTATAACCATGGTTCTCAACCTTGGCTGTGTTTGGGAAGCATGTGAGACTCTAGAAAACTGCTAGGCCTGTGCCTGGCGCCCAGAAAGATTTCACTGGTCTGTGGTGGGGCCCAGGAACCAGTTTTTAAACTTTTGAGGTGATTCTAACATATAGTCAAGTTTGGAAACTACCGATAGGCAACACTGTGAAAGTCTGGGTGAGGAAGTGGTGCCTACGCTGTTGTAACCAGGACCTGAGGCCTCTCCGGTGGTGATGGCAGGAAGGGTGCATGGGAGATCAGGAGCTCCAACCATAGGGTGGGAGTCCACCGTGGATATTTCCTGGATGGTGACAAGTGGGCTATTCATAACTCAGATGTTTGACAGTATGAAATTCCCAAAGACCCTATCTCATTGCCAAGAAGTAGCCATTAAAAACCTGAACTTTCAGTATGAATTTATTTGTCCTACCAGTGGCCCAAGTTCTTGCAATGATATCTAGCATCTACCAAGTGTGTTCAGTGTATCAGTCACTCTCCTAAGTGTTCTGAGTGCTTTATGCTGTCTTAAGCTGTAACAACCATGCCTAGGTAGGTCCTACAAGCCTGCCCTATTTTGCATAGGAGGATAATAGCTTGCCCAAGTTCACCTTCACCACCACCCCCATGCACACTAAGCAAAGGAGACAGGTTCACACGTAGGTTTGGCTGATTTCACAGCCCAAACTCCCAACCACTGAGCTTGTTATTTCCAGCATGAGAGGAAGTGTGTGCTTGTCAAGAATTAAAGCTGTAACATCCAAGAAAGCATGTCCTTAGCTTAGCCAGTGCCTTACCTCAGTTTTGGTGATGACCAGGCGGTGGAAGTCCTTGCTCAGAGAGGGAGCCTGGCTTCTGACCTCGTACAGAACGTTGGGCAGGAGAGAAGTCGGGGCTCCTCCTGCAGCTCCCGTGTCCGGTAGCCACAAACAATACCCAAAGCCTGGCTGGTTTCTATGCTCACTGCTTCTGCTTTTTTTCCACCAGCGAGAGCAGGTGACCTTCACTCTCGGGGCAGCCTGCTTGAAGCAAAAGTGCCCTCTGCCACCCCTTTCACGGGAACAAACACGACCGTTTGGAAGAGGTTCAACTTTACACTGTCACAATACATTGGTTGTGCAGTAACTCGCCCAGCTGGCGTCAAGTTCCTGGTAGCCTTTCACTTGCACATGTGTGAAAAGCTCATACACTCGTGTATTCAACTAATATTTATTGAGTGCCTACAATGTACCAGGCACCAGGGAGTCAGCAGATCCTGTCAGTCCCCACCTGCCTCAACGTGGCCAGCTGTATGGACTTTAGACGGTCACTCCACAGAGCCCGTTCTACTTGGCAGAAGAGAAAGAGCCCCATTCTCCTCCTGTAAGGAGGACTCATGAATGGTCCTTAGCCATGGCTGGTCATCCAGTTTTGCTGAGTTAGAAAGCCTCTGCCTCACGCGCTCGATGAGGCATTGTGCTATTTGTTTTCTATACACCTTACACCATATAGAACATGAAGCAAATATGGAATGTTTTCAGTGATTGCTTCTTCAGATATTCTCTGCCCCTCCCTCTCTTTCAGGGACTCCCACAATGCATACTGTGGTCCACCTTATGGTGTACCACAGTTCCCTTAGGTTTGGCTCCCTGATTTCAATCATTTTTTAATTCTGTTCCTTAGCCTTTATAATTTCCATCGATCATTAGCTGTCCTGAAAGTCACTTAAGCTGAAGGGGAGAACCTTGCAACAATGTGGGGAGGGGCAATATGAATGGCTGCCTGCCTCTTTGCACCCCTGTGATCAAAAGCAGCAATCAGCAATCGCAGCACAGATCCCCAATATTTGGAAGACAGGGTCCTTTTTAGCCACCCTCGCTCCCACAAGTTGTGTGTTAAGATGCTCACATGGCTGGGGGTGGCAGATGGGTAGCTGCCACTGCGTGGAGCTGAAAAATTAACCACAACTTTCTGTCCAAGCCTTCTCCTGGAAGTTGCAAGCCTTCAACAGATTCCAGAGTTCCAAACAGTTACATAGGATTTCACCAATGAAACTGTTGTCTAGGTTGGGGTACAGATTTGTCTCCTTCTCCACCATCTTCCCAGAACTCTCACCACCTGATTGTTTTTTATTTACTATTTTCCAACAAAGAGGCAATTCTAGTGGCTTCCAACCGGCCTTTCCTCAGACCAGGGAACCAATGTGGGGATGTCGTCAGTTTCTGACAATGTCTACTCTAATTATGCCTCTTATAACTGGGGGAATAACTACTGAATGGTTTGGGGGCCCACAGAACCCACTGTGATAAGGACCTAAGCTGAAACTCTATTAATTACCTGACCTCCATGCCCTACTCTGATTGGAGGGCCACAGGATGCTTGAGGATGCTGTAGCTAGTGTCAATTCAGAGCCAGAAGCCAGGCATTCCTATTGTGTCTGATTATTTCCTTTCCCCCAAAGCAGTCACTCAGGTAAACGGCCATAGTTCCCTTTGTGGAAAGCTGGGAAAGGGTTAACAGTACAGATTTTTTGGGCAGTGTACCAGGGACCTTGCTCAAGGGGACCTGGTTGCCCTTTCCCTCCAGGGGCTCTGGGTATGCAAACTTCAAGACTGGCAACTGACTGAGGAGCCATGACTTTTTATGATTCGAGTTAGATTTTTGTCCACTTGACCTATAATTCTTGTATTTAAACAAATCAAGTAAGAATGTAGTAAGTTTCCCATATATTTCACCTAAGCCTCCTTGGGGTCTGTGGCAAGCATTGTAAGACTGGCTGGTGTTAGAATCGAAAGTTAACTAACATTATACTCAAAGCTAGTCACTAATCGATCAGAATCAAAGTGTTGAAACATCATTTTATTCCAATAGTATTTTCAGTTTTAGGATTGAATGTAGTGTCCAGCCTGGGGAATTCGTAAGGAAAAAAGTAGCATTCTTGCACTGCCTCAAAAGTAACTGAGGCCTAATTTGGTCCTTTTTTTTATTTCCAGCTCATAAAATGAAAAGCAGTTTAGGAAGAGTAGTCTCGGCATGTGGAGAGAATTGTGCCAGGCTTAGTGAGGGCAGGACTTTTAGAGGACAAAGAGTAAACACCATAGGTCAGGAAAGAAAACGCATGAGTAAGGTGGGATGGGAAGGTTACTTAAGGTATCTCATTTGCCAAAGCCGTAACTGGATCTTTAAGGGTCATTTTTTACTGAGAACACAACATAAAATCCGTGTGTAGAGACTAGTTTCTGGTGGGTCAAGGATGGGCTGGGAGGCTCGACTATGAGCAGTCTCTACTGCACCAAGCTGTGCACACAATGAAGGTGTAGACCAGTGAGACCCTCGCAACAGTTATATTGCTTAAGAAGCCACACCGGGGTTGCTTAGGCAAAGCAATCCAAACCCTATTTGCAAACCCAGGTGTGGTGGGTAGAATGGCTCCCAAAGATGCCCAAGTCCCAATTGCCAGACCCTGTGAAAACAGTAGTTTATAGCAAAGGAGATTTAAGGTTGTTAATCAGCTGACTTTAAAACAGGGAGGTCATCCAAGATATCTGGGTGGCCCAGTGTAATCACAAAGGGTCCTACGTAAAAGAGGGAAACAAAGTCAGAGGAAGAGACGTGACTACTGAGGCAGGCTCAAAGAGACGCTCGCTCAGAGATGGAGGAAGGGAGCCATAAGCCAAGACAGGGCGGTGGCTTCTAGAAGCTGAAAGAGAGAATGGATTCCCTTCTAGAGCCTCCAGTAAAGAAGCCATGCAAGGTATCTTCCCTGTCCTACTTGATGCCTCTAGGCATCAGGCCTAGAAGGAAACTCCGGAACTTGGACTTGTTCTGGAGGCAGCCGGTGTGAACTGCCAACGACTCGGTGCTTTCCCCGCCTGACTGTGCTCACCAAGAAGACAGATCTGAAGCTTTAGGACCTTCCTGGTATTATCTAAACAGTGTCTTCCCAATTGGAATATTACTTTGGATGCCATAAAAAAAAAAGCACTCCTTGTTCAGAAACGTCCAGGAACAGTTTAATTAAAGCCAGTGTATCTCAATCCTGGCTACATACACAATAGAATCCTGATAGCACTAAATGTTTCACATTGTTTAAATGGAGCAGCCGGGGTTGTTAACCACTGGAATTAAACAACCTTTAATAAGGTAATGTGCGCTGATGAGATTTTTCAGAGCGAGCACCGAGTACAGTGACTCCCTAACTTACCTGACCACAGAACTTTGAGAAAACAGAGCTGAGAAAATGTTGTTCCAAATATGAAAATATTGGCTGAAAACAAAGGGAACAGGAAAGAATAACAGAAAGTGGATATCACACAATAAAAAATAAAAGACACACATGAAAATGTTGGCGACGTGAAAGCCTTTTGTTTTTAATTTGGTTGATACACATTTGACAAAATATTTTAGAATAAAATAATCCATGAACGGGCTCAAGGTATTTACAGTAACAACTTTAAAAAAAATTGACACTTTCTCCAACAGAAATGTCTGCTTATAAAATTTTCTCTGGTCAATCTGGAAGACTTTCAGTTCCCACTCGTTACCCTAATCTGAAGCCCAGACGGGCGACGCGCGAGGCCCAGGAGCAGGAGGCGCACCTCTAACATTTGGCAGTTAAGGACCATCGTTGGTGTGAGCTCACAGGACAGCGAAGGGCCAGACCTTGGGCTAAGATACAGAATGGAAGACTCCAAGGCAAACAACTAAGGACAAAACCTAAAAACATACTCACGTTTCTCAGTTTCCTACAGAAGGCTGCAAACTATTTTTTATACTTACTCAATTTCCCTCCTTTTAGCAGAAAATCAGCAACCCTGAGACTCCAATTTTCCATGACACAAAAGTTAATAAACATCTAGAAACTGTCTGTTCAAGATTTATAAAAATGATCAAATAGAAACTTCAAAATAACTTTTATGATCTGAAAATACTTTTAAAAAAAGAATATTTCTCAAAATGTTCATGCCTAATTCTTAAGTATTCCAACCAATTTTCATTGTCTGAAATTAGTTTCACAAAAAAACACACTTTAACTAGATATTTTAAATTGAGTACAACTTGTTCTTGCTTGTTAAATGAACGCCTACATTTCATATTATTCACAAGTACTTAGAAGAAATTAGATACTTTATCCATCTGGAATATACAGTCTGAACTGCCCTGTAAGATCGCAACATAAACAGAGACCATGAAAAAATAACCAAATGCCTATTCTGTGTAACACTACTGAGACAGTTAAACAGAGTACACCATACATGTCAACATCTACCAATCCAACTAAGCTACTTAACTGTACTTTCAACAGAAAGTTTCAACAAACGACTCTGCAGAGCATACATCCGCAGTTTTTAGAAGTCAAATCTGTTGCTCCTCCAGTGGCGGCTCAAGAGCTTCCATTAGCTTTTTGTTTGCCTCTTCATTATGTCGGCTTTGACAATGAGTTAAATGTTTCTTAAAGCCTCTTGGGAAATTTGATTCAAAATTACAACGTGGACACTTCAGTAGACTTTGCCCATGGGCTGCTACGTGATTTTTAAGGAGAGATTCCAAGAGAAAAGCCTTCCCACAAATCGTGCACTTGTAAGGGCTGTGGACATTATGCTTATTGACCAAATGGTGCAGAACCGCTCCTTTCTTCATAGCGCGGCAGCAGCAAATTTTGCAGTAATACTTTCCTTTCCCGCGCTTCATATATTTTGCAATCTCTTCTTCTGAGATAAAAGCCTCTTTTTCTTCCGTAAACTGGAGTACATTTTTGGACTGCTCTGGACTAGTCATGTCCATTTTGTTCTCTTTACTGAAATCAATAGATTCCACATCAACCTGCTCTTGATCACTGCTTGATTCTTGGCCCTTACTATCTATGGCTTCCAAATCTGTTTTTATATATTCACTACTACTGAGCTCAGCATCAGAGTTCTCTTGGCTGTCTTTCTTGAGCTTCTTTGAGGCAGGAAATAAAGTGTCTTCTAAGAGTTTCCTAGGTGTAGCTAGTAGCTCGTCCTGAACTAAAATATCACACTTCTGATCGTCTATGGCGTCTGTCTGCAGTTCATCACCTAGTTCAACTGCCTTTTGAGATTCTGAGAACATAGACGATTTGGCAAGTTCAGGGAAAAGGGAATGTTTCCGTGGCTCTGGAAAAAGCACTCGTTTTCGTGGTTCGGGAGAAGCAGGCGGGGCTGATTTGACAGGCTCAGAAAACAGGGCAGGCTTTCTAGGCTCCGTGTCAATAGACAGAACAGGCTTCCAGATATCAGAGGCTGCTTTAGGGGACTCGGGTGGCCCAGAAGGCTTCCGGGTCTCAGGGAAGACAGGCTTCTGAGGTTCAATGAAGAAGGAAGATTTCCAGAGATCAGGGGAACCACCACGGGAACTTTTCTGGAACTCAGGAAAATCAAGTGAAGCAGGAGGAGTCTTCCGCTGATCAGGAGAAAGCTTCCAAAGCTCTGGAGACCCTGAGGGTTTTCTGAGTTCTGGAGATCCTGCTGGACTGCAAATGTCTGGGGACAACGGAGGGCCTGATTTGCGAAGCTCAGGAGACAAGGGAGGGCCTGCTTTACGGAGCTCAGGAGACACTGGGGGGACTGCCTTCCAATGTTCAGGTGACATGGTGGGAGTTGTCTTTCGAAGTTCCGGTGGACCCGACTTCCATGACTCAGGGGATGCGGGAGGAGTTTTCCAGGATCCAGGTGAGACTGATGAAGACTTCCAGGATGCAGGGGACACAGATGGAGTCGGTTTCCAAGGTCCAGGTGATATGGAAGGAATTGGTTTCCAAGGTCCAGGAGACACAGATGGAGCAGGTTTAGCTGGCTTCCAGGGTCCTGATGCTGAAGGACTAGATTTCCAAGACCTGGGGGATCCAGGTGGCCCTGGCTTCCAAGAACCTGGCGACACAGCTGGGGCTGGTCTCCTAGGCTCTGGAGAGACAGCAGGGAATGGCTTCCAAGGTTCAGGAGACTCTGACGGGGATGGCTTCCTTGGCTCCGGGGAGACTGTCCGGGCCGACTTCCGAGACTCTGGAGACGCAGTTGGGGATGGCCCCCAAGGTTCAGGGGAAGCAGCTAGAACTGGTGACTCTGGAGAGGAGGCTGAAGGAGGCCCCAATGTTTCTGGGAAATGGGAGTGTTTCTGAGGTTTGGGATTAATAAGAGTAGTCTTTACTGGCTCAGGAGACACAGGAGCAAGTTTCTGTGGTTCTGGAGAAGGAACTGAGGCTGGTCTCTGAGATTCTGAAACAATAGGGACTGGTTTGGGAAGTTCAGGCGAAGAAACGGGGGTAGTTTTTAGTGGCTCAGGAGAAGGAAGAGGAGGTGTCTGTGGCTCAGGAGAAACAACAGGGCCAGACTTCTGAGGCTCTGGGGAAGTAAGAGTAGGTTTGGGTGACTCTGGAGACACAGCTGGACCAAGTTTCTGTGTTTCAATGGAAAGGGCAGGTACAGGTTTCTGGAGTTCTGCTGAGCTAGAGGGCGCTTTCTGGTGTTCAGGAGGAGGTGGGCTTTTCACAGAATCTGTTTCTTTGTTTGACTGATTTTTTGGTTTCTCATTCCATTGCTCTGGGGCTGCATGTTTGGATGTGATATGATAGTACACATTAGAGTACATCTTGCTGGTGAAGAAGCATTTATGGCAATGAAATAGCTTTGCACTTTTCTGGTAAAATATCATTTTACCTAACCCACCAGCATCCATTTCATCACAAAATTCTGGATGGATGGTGCCCATGTGGATCTGTACATTTTCATAATCCGTGCCTCTGAAATTGCAGTGGTCGCACTCCAGACGTACTGGTGGTTTACGAAGTTCCTGAAATACTTCCATTTTTCTGTTACAACACACACAATTATATTCTTTAAAAAGTTTCGATGGGGCTGTAATAAAGTAGAAGTAAATTATTTTCAGGGAACGTAATTTGTTTTATTTTTTTTATTGTTATTCAAGTACAGTTGTCTCAATAGTCCCCCCACCAGTCCCCCCTCCCCCTGCCATCCCCCACTTCCCACTCTCGATCCTACCCCCCTTTGGCTTTGTCCACGTGTCCTTTATACATCAGGTAACATCATCTTTAATGAAATGCTATTCTAGCTCATTCTACAACTGCTTAATTTTAAGCCCAGGATGGCATATGCATATTATTCAAAAACATCTCTATAAAAAATATTGAAGAAGAAGAAATGGAACTAATTTTTACCTGGGTCCCAGGAACTCTGCTAGGTCATATACATCATCTCACTTAACCCTCCTAACAATATGACTCAAGTATTACTTTTTTCACTTTCACTTACAGAAAAAACAACTGAGGTTCAGAGAAGTGACTCAAACCAGGTTATGAAACCACCAGTGACCGCAGATTTATCTCCTGCATGTGCTTTACATCTTGACTTCAGTGCACAACGCTAAGCAAGCATCAAAGTTCAAGTACGACTACTTAAGGCTGAGCAAGAAACCTTAAGTCCATTTGAGAAAACACTTGTTAAATGAAGTCTAACTATGAGGAGATATTTTTAAAAAATCCAACATATCCTGTATTTTAGCATCCTAATGTAAAGTACTTTATTCATTTATTTATTAAATGACTTTGTGCCCCATGCTTCTCTAAGCACTCAGGGTGCAGGGGTGTCTTGCAATACGGTGCTTCGCACTGACAGGGAGGTGAGAGTGTGGAGGGCGACGTAGGGAACACTGTCGAGGAGACGCTCCAGCAGAGACTGTAAGCGACGTGCCATCGTGAGCGTAAAATAACTACCTGAATAGACATGTTTACACAGAGGACAACCTTGAGGCAGGAATTTGCTTGCCAGAAAAAATAACTTTTTAAAATTTTAAACGAGTCTTCTTAGGTAGTCAAAGTAACAGAAGCTCGGTTAAAAACATTCATGCAGTACAAAATACACAGTATCACTGTGTGCTACCAGGGGCAGCCCCTGCATTTACATGCCACCAAAGAAATGCTCTATGAATACACAAACACATAAACACACTCTACACGAACGGGACAGTAAACACACTGTTCTGCGATCTGCTTTCATCCAAGGAAGAGAAGGGGTCTCTCTGGCTCGAGAGAAATAAAAGGGCCGGGCCTCTGAGGCTCCACACGAGTCAGAAGAGGTTTTATGATTCTGGAGACAAAACTGTGCCCATTTCCCGAGTTTCTACAGGAAGGGAAAGTACCGGCGTCAGGAGCTCTGCTGAATTTAGAGGGCATTTTCCAGGACATTTTTATATACAGAGTAAGCACTGAATTTCTTTGTCACGTATCTTTTAATGTGAGGGTATTTCTGAAGGGAGAATTCCTAGAAATGCACTACCTGGTTCAAAGGCTATTTGCAATTAAAATGGATGCATTTTACCAAACTCAAGAAGTTATAGCACTATTACATGAGGAACAATTCCCCAAATTCCTCGTCAACACTAAGTGTCATTAAATTTCTAATCTTTGCTATTTCTTAAATGGAAACTACTATCTCACTATTGTTTTAATGTGGTTTTCTTTAATGAGAAACATTGAACATTTTTCTTTATTAGTCATTTATATTTCTTTTTCTAGGATATGCTTTGTCTATTTTCTTAATTATTTGTAAATCCTTGTACATAAAAGAAATTGACTCATATAATAAAAATATTTCAGTTTATCATTCGATTTGTTTCTTGACTTTACTATGACTATTTTTAACCACACACGATTGGTTTACATAAAAATTAAAAACTTAGAAGTGTTTTCCTTATGACTGTGTTTTAAATTATGCTTTCCTACTTCATTATTTTTAATCAATATTTCCCCTATGATTTTGATAATTTAATTTTTTAAATTTTTATTTATTAATTTTTAGAGAGGGAGGAAGGGAGGAAGAGAAACATAGATGTGAGAGAGAAACATTGTTCGGATGCCTCTACCCCAATCAAGGGCTGAACCCACAACTCAGACATGTGCCCGGACCAAGAATCAAACCGGCGACCTTTTGCTTTGTAGGACTACACCCTACTAAAATGAGCCACCAGTCACGGTGATAATTTACCAGCAACATTTCGCTTTGTGGGACAATGCCCAATCGACTGAGCCACACTTGTCAGGGTGATAATTTAGTTCTTTTTTACATTTGTATCTTTAATAAGTACATGGACTAGGCATCCAGCCTACTTTTTCACCCCAAATGAATAGTTCAGTTCTCTCCACATCACTGATTACACAACCCTTTTCCTCACTTACGTGTAAATTTCCACTCAGTATTTACTACATTTCATGTCTGATTCTATTCTGGACTCTTATTGTGTTCTCCAACCAGTTCCATCCGGTATACTCTTCTCAGCACGGAAATCCGACAATTGCTAAAACAGACTCTGTAACTCACATACACACAGTTTGTTTATTCACCAAGTGCCTTGCAAACTCTCTTCTCATTTAATTATGCCCCATCATTTACCAAAAGTACCAGCTACTACTGAGTATAGTGAGCTTTGTGCTAATGGTAAAACAAGGTCAAAATATACTTTTCCTATGTTACCGCTGCTCAAAGACAGTACAGATTAGAAACACTTCCTGATATTCACAGGATCTCCCTTTATTAACTTAAAAAAGCATTCATTTAAAACTTTAATATTTCTAATTTTGATAACTTGATTTTAAAATATTATTACTATACTCTGGTTTCTCTTCAGCTCGTATAAAAATCTTTCACCTTTTTAAAATGTTATTACTGACAACATTGTTTTCTATCACCGATATCAGTGGTGTATCATTTGCTTTTTGGAGGGCGGTCTAAAGTTAGAAAGGTGATAATTAAGGAAACAAACTGGTGCTTCAGAAAGCATTAGCAATTATCCTGTCTTTTAAAAAATTGTTTTTAGGACTACAAACACACAAATACGAAATCACTTAGTTCTGAAAAAAATCTCTAAAAAGAATTTAAAAACAAAATAAAGAAAACATGTTTAAAAACAAACAAACAAAAAAAAAAAAAAACTAGGTTATCTCAACACCCCCACCTGGCCACCCGTGGCAACAATACACAGTGAAGGTCTGCTTGTATCAGAGGCGGGTGTGACAGGCGCCATGGCGTAATGTATGTGCTCTATATGTTATGACATGCAGGCTGAGGGCCCCGGCGGGCTGCCTTTGAGTCCTGATTCCACTGTGTGGTTTTTATCAAGTGACTAAACATTTCTATGCTTCAGTTTCCCTGACTGTAAAACGGATGTAATATTTTGTAGCATGTTTAGAATAGTATCTGATACATACAGCAAGCACTCAGTGCTAGCTATTATTATAATATTAAAAACTGCAAGGTCGTCTCTAACACACACAATCCTTCAGTTTCTGGTGACTAAGCGGTCCCACGTCCACCTGGTGAAGACATGGCTGACCGTCATGTGGCTCATCCAAAGATACTCGAGCCCTGCTTGTGACAAAGACAGGCGTTACTTTCATGATTTTTTGGTCCAGGTTTCTTAAGCTTAAACAAACTTAACAACAGAAACCTTTTCTAACTTCTCAAGCAACAGTTCATTCCCAGTACGAAGAAAGAACTATTGTTTTCTCATTTCAATGCAGCGCTTACTTAGCCACACCTCTCTGCATAATAGTCCCGTTAACAAAACAACTCTCTTCCTTTCCTACATGCTGCCTCATCAACTTTTACCAACAGTAACTCACATGAGAGGTCATCAAAAAGCCCAGTAAGTATGTGATACAGGGATTAGATTATAAACTTTAAGGGTAAAGCAGTTTTCTTCTATTCTCACAGACATGTCTGAGCAACTGTTTCACAGTCAGGAAGATTTTTTTAAATGATTCTGGCAAACTTACCAAAGAAAAATCAGAATAAAACAAAACCACATCTCAATATCAGGCATCTCTAACACAGTCCCACAGTAGAGAATTGGTCCCCCTTTTGCCCACACACTCTTCCCGACTGCTACCCCAGTCTTGTGGTCCCTTTCAGTAGGCAAAGCTCTACCACCTCTTCTCCTTATTTCTATTGAGTTGGCCAAAAAGTTTGTTTTTTCCCCACAAGATGGCTCTAGAAGCACTTAGATGTCTTTACCTTCATCTGAAATAATTTTGTTAGATTTTATTGTGACAGCTGTCATATCAGCATGCATTTTTAAAAACCATCAAAATCGATGAACTTCTGTACAGCCATTTTAGTACTGAAGATGGAAGAAAATGAGCGATAGTTTCAGCACATTATGCTTTATTATTTCAAGAAAGGTAAAAAACACAAAAGATTTGTGCAGTATATGGAGAAGGTGCTGTGACTGATCAAACATGTCGAAGGTGGTTTGTGAGGTTTTGTGCTGGAGGTTTCTCATGGACGATGCACAAGGGTCAGGTAGACCAGCTGAAGTTGACAGCTATCAAACCGAGACATTAACTGAGAGCAATCGATGTTATACTATGCAGAAGATAGCCGACATACTCAGAATATCCAAATCAATAAAGTTATTGGTGAAAATAAAAAACTTTTATTTTATGGAAAAAAAAAAGTCTTTTTGACGAAGCCAGTACTTTCCACTGACTAGATTTCTCCCTTTCTTATCTATTTTGAAATTTGATACTAACCGTATATTTTACAGCTGCTTCTGTAATATAGTCCCTGATTTTTTCCTTAAGCCTCGCCCAAGGATATATTTATTGACTTGAGAGAGACAGAGACAGAGAGAGAGAGAGAAAGATTAAAAGAAAAGGAAAGAGACAGACAGACATTGATGTGAGAGAGAGAAACATTGATCGTTTGCCTCCCAGTCCCTGACTGCAGATTAAACCCTCAACCTAGGTATGTGTCCTGACCAGGGATGGAACCTGCAACCTTTTGGTGTATGGAACAATGCTCCAGCCTACTGAGCCACCCGGCCAGGGACTTAGTCCCTCTTTTGAACGAATACCACTTAGCCTAATTCCCACTGCTCTTACCTTAAAGGAGCCCCCTGTCACCTCAGCTTCTTGGAGTGGACTGACTAATTTTGTCCTCAATTGCTGCCCACCAAATCTGTCCATTCACCAACCAGCTCTCCCAGCCTTCACGTGGAGCACCACTCCGTAAACACATCACCCACTCCCTTTCAGTCTGCCGTAAACCCCGATGGCTCCTTAGACTCCAAATCATTCCCTATCTCCCCAAATGGCCCTCCTTCTTTCCTCTTCTGAACCCAAAACTCTTCTGGCCAATCTCAAAGTTTCTGTTACCCACACCTACCTACTATTAAGCCTCATTATCATACTCTGATAACCTCTTATTTAAAAAAATTTAAAAGAATATTCCAGAATATACCTCTCAAACCCCAAATTCTATCATATAGTTATGAATACCAGCACATGTTCATATATCATATTATATGTATGGCTGGGTATATTTTATAGTTTTTCCTTACAAACTCCATGTACTTTTCAAGAATATTTTCATCATAAAATGTTCTCCTCAACATTAAAAAGAAATGTTTTTAAAAGCAAAATAAAATAAAAAATTTAAAAAATGAAATGAAATGCTGGTAGTATAACACTTTATAAAGACCAGTATGTTTTTCCCTAGTAGACTTACCAGCTGTCTTACTAGAAGTCTTAAAAGTAGTCTTTGAAGGGCAGCAAGTTCACATGGCTTTTTGACTAAACCACAGGAAACAGCCTGGAGTACATGAAGGACAAAGATGATGAACCTAAAAAAAAAGAAAAAAATAAATAATAATAAAGGGCAATCAAAATTCTATCTCTGTGATGGCTGGTACCCCCTAAAATAGAATTCTGCCTATTTCTCTCACTGTTCTGCCCCACCCCAACAGGGAGAGGGGTCCGATCCAGCCAGCCTGGACACTCACTTCAACGAAATGACACCAAATACAGTAGATACTATCCATGTCTAATTCCACTTTAATAATCCACTTTAGAATTAATGCCATGTACAGAACAAACCTTTCTCAAACCTACCATCTAACCTCAGCTGATGTGACAAGCAATCAGGAGACTGCTCCGTGACTTCAGGTGCAGCTGGCATTTTGTCCATTATCTACACCACACAGCTGGGTAGCAAATGAACAGGCAGTGAGGAAGAACAACATAATCAACTGCATCAAAAGACAAAGAAGAGGCCTCTGGGGAAAGGAAGGATGGCGGTGACTTCCTCTCAGTGACTGCTCTGTCATGCACTAATTTCAAAGAGAAGACTTACGGGTCTTGGTAAGCTGTTGACTTGAACAGAATGGGATAAACTGGCTGTGAAGAAGCTAGGTATCAGCTCACAATACTCTTCTGATTAAGTTCCAGCACATTTATCTACCCTTTCCTCTATTCCTCCACTGCTTTAACTCTGGTATCTGATCTCCCTGCCACTAGTCTCACTTCCTTCCAATCCACTCAGCATAGTCATCTTCCAAACATAAAAACCTACCGTGACTTGACTGCTCACAATTTCTCAAGGTAATTCCAACCCCTACGGCACAAAACATGAACACGGCTTATAAAGCGCTTCATAATCTGCCCCCTGACTGTATTGCATTCTCAAAGTACTGACTTACCTGGAATTCCGTGACAAGTCAAGCTTCCAGGCCTTTACACAGGTATTTCCTCTCCTTTACACTCCATATCTTGCCACCCAGCCATCAGGCAAGCTCCTCCATACTTTAGGTGGGATTGCTTCTTAAATACTGGCCAATTCCCTGCCCTCTCCAGTCTTCCTTGGACCCCTTGCTGTATGTACATGTCTACTGTAGTGGCTGTCACCTCTGGCACTACCGCATGATTCCACACTAGGCCATGACTCTAGGAAGGCAGGGACCACCCATTCACCTCTATAACCCTTGCACATCCCTGGCACATGCTCAGAAAGTATCTGTTCAATCTCCAACCTTCTCTCAGGAAGATGAGAGATCTGATCTTAGATTCACAGGATTTTACAACTAGAAAAGACCTGAGCTACCTTCTAGTCTTGGAGCCACTGGATTTTAGGATAAAAGAAGACCTCAGGAACCATATACTTTAAAACTTCAATTTATAGTTGAGGAAACTCAGACCTAAACATTAACTTGCTCAAGATCACGTATATAATCAGTGTGTGATGGAGGACCAGAATAAAATTCAGCTATCCCCCTGGGCATTTTCTAGTACCCAAATATAGTGAAATTAGTAAGATCTTGAAGAGCCAATACAATGGGCCAAAATCAACAAGATGAAATTCATCAGACATTTAGAATCCAACTATCAGTTGCAGAATATAGCACTATAGAGGACTGCATTCCATATTCTTCATTTGGCAGAGTGGCCCTGTCTCCAGTTCCGGGCAGTTCTCTAACACCAGCAACTTGCATTAAAAAAGCAACCAGGACTGCCTGCAGTCTTTGAAACCATGTCACTTGTGAGTACAAGCACTTATCTTCAAAAGAGGAAGAATTGTGGATAACATGTAAGCTGTCCTAGAAGCAACAAGTGGAAGCCAGCAGCAAAACAGATGTCAGCTCAACACATAAAGTTTTATGAACGACTCAATCACAGCAGAATAAGTCGCTTTGCCAGGCAGGAGCCCTCTGTGACTGGAAGCCAGCGATCAGGACTGGACTGGAAGAATCCTCAGAGGACTTGAGTCCAGTCTCTTCATTTTACAACTGAGAAAACTGATGCTGAGTGAGACAGGTGACTTGTGGAAGGTCACACGGATTAGGTCAGAGGAAGCAACACGAGGCCCTGACTTCCCAATTCTGGAATTACGTCGTGACGCAATGCTGTCTTTCCCTCTGGGGCGTTGCAGAACCAAGTACAGAATTCAGCTGCTGGGTAGAGAAGAGACACTGAGATTCCTCTCAGCTTTTAAGATTCTAACACATTTAACCCCCCTAATTTTCAGAGTTCCTAAGCCTAACTATGAAAGTAAACCTAAACTGTACAGAAAATAAAAATTTCTCTCAACCTAGTTTCACCTCTACAGACTACATGTTTTAAATACGTAAGTGCTAATCATTACTGTTTCGCCAGTGCATCATCCTGTACCTTTCAATGAAGTTCTATGCCATACGGTATCCCACCTATTTCCCATTCCTATCCAATTTCTTCCTGGTCATTCTAAAAAACATTCTGATGTATAGCTTTTCAAATTAACTCAACATGTAGAGCATAGCTAAAGCTAACTGGAGTTTACGCATATGTACACTGGTATTGCTCTTTACCACAGCTGATTTTTTAAAACTTAGTAAACTTTTTTAGAGCAATTTTAGATTAAAAAAAAAAAAAAAATTTTGTTTTCACATACCTTCCTGCACACAGCTTCTCCTAATATTAACTTCCTACAATAGCGTGGTACACTTGTTACAAACAACAAACAAATACTGACATTAACTAAAGTCCACAGTAGGGGTCACTTGATGAGCCGCACACTTCTATAGGCTTCATAAACATATGGTGTCATACATATGTCCACTGTGACAGAATCACACGGAATACTTCTAATGCTGTAATAATTCCTTGTGCTCCTGACAGTCACTGATCTTTTTCCTGCCTCTTCCTACACATTTTTAAAAACTGTGGTAAAACTTCCAGCCACGATATGCTTTGCTTCCTCACACAACCAAAAAAAGGACAATAACCAATTTAAAAACAAAAACCAACCACAACTGCCAGAAAATCGAACTGTATAGATGTCTGATAACCAAGGGGTTAAAGAAACATTTAACCAGACCAGCAGTAAGGGCAGAGATGACATGCAGCAAGTCAGCAGACATGGTAGATGAGGTGGCGGCTGGTGGACCAGGCGGTCCCACATTCACACGTGGATAAACCGGGAGGAACAACTGAGGAGTGAGACAGATGTGCAACCCAGGGTTCCAGCGCGGGGAAATAAAGCCTCAAAACCTGAAAGTAAAAATCTGTGGGGGTTGCAGCAGTGAAAGAAGCTCCCATCCTCACCGGAGAGTTCGTTGGAGAGACCCACAGAGTTCTTAGAACGTACACAACCCACCCACCCAGGAATCAGCACCGAAGGGCCCAATTTGCTTGTGGGTAATGGGGGAAGTGACCGAAAGTTGGGTGAGAGCCAAGCAAGAAGCACTGTTCCCTCTCTGACCCCTCCCCCACATACACCGACACACCAGAGATGTGAGTTGGCCTCCCCTGGTGAACACCTAAGGCTCCGCCCCTCATAACACAACAGGTGCCCCAAGACAAAGAAATATGGCCCAAATGAAAGAACAGATCAAAGCTCCTGAAAAAGAACTAAGCAACGAGAAGATAGCCAACCTATCAGATGCAGAGTTCAAAACATTGGTAATCAGGATGCTCACAGAAATAATTGAGTACAGACACAAAATAGAGGAAGAAGTGAAGGTTACACAAAATGAAATAAACAAAAGTATACAGGGAACCAACACTGAAGGGAAGGAAATTGGGACTCAAATCAATGACTTGGAGCAGAAGGAAGAAATAAACATTCAACCATAACAGAATGAAGAAACAAGAATTAAAAAAAAAAATGAGGAGAGGCTTAGGAACTTCCAGGACATCTTTAAGTCCTCCAAAATCTGAATCATAGGGGTGCCAGACGAAGAGGAAGAGCAAGAAATTGAAAACGTATTTGAGCCCTGGCTGGTGTAGCTTAGTGGATTGAGCGCGGGCTGGGAACCAAAGGGTCCCAGTTCGATTCCCAGTCAGGGCACATGCCTGGGTTGCAGGCCAGGTCCCCAGTGAGGTCCCCAGTGAGGGCCACGTGAGGAGCAACCATACATTGCTGTTTCTCTTCCTCTCTGTCTCCCTCCCTTCCTCTCTCCCTAAAAATAAATAAATAAAATCTTAAAAAAAAAAAAAAAGTATTTGAAAAAATAATGAAGGAGAACTTCCCCAATCTGGCAAAGGAAATAGACTTCCAGGAAGTCCAGGAAGCTCAGAGAGTCCCAAAGAAGTTAGGCCCAAGGAAGCACACACCAAGGCACATCATTATATTATCCAAGATTAAAGATAAAGAGAGAATCTTGAAAGCAGCAAGAGAAAAGGAGACAATTACCTACAAAGGAATTCCCATGAGACTATCAGCTGATGTCTCAAAAGAAACCTTGCAGGCAAGAAGGGGATGGAAAGAAGTATTCAAAGTCATGAAAGGCAAGGACCTACATCCAAGATGACTCTATCCAGCAAAGCTATCATTTAGAATGGGAGGTCAGATAAAGTGCTTCCCAGATAAGGTCAAGTTAAAGGAGTTCATCACCACCAAGCCCTTATTATATGAAATGTTAAAGAGACTTACCTGAGAAAAAGAAGATAAAAAACTATGAACAATAAAATGACAACAAACTCACAACTATCAACAAATGAACCTAAAACAAAAACAGAAAGGAACTAAGCAAACAATTAGAACAGGAACAGAATCACAGAAATGGAGATCACACGGAGGGTTATTAGCAGGGAGGAGGAGGGGGAGAATGGGGGAAAAGGTACAGGGAATAAAAAGCATAAAATGGTAGGTACGAAATAGACAGGGGGAGGTTAAGAATAGTATAGGAAATGTAGGCAAAGAACTTATATGTACGACCCATGGACATGAACTAAGGAGGGGAAGTGCTGGAGGCAGAGGGGGTGCAAGGTGAAGAGGATAAAGTAATGGGACAACTGTAACCGTGCAATCAATAAAATATACTTAAACAAAAATAAAGAAATAAAATAAAAAATAAAAACAAATTGTGGTAAAGATAACAGAATTTACCATACTATTTTAAAAGCACAATTTAGTGGCATTAAGTACATTCACAATATTGTAAAACCATCACCAATATTCATTTCCAGAACTTTTCATCACCACATACAGAATCTCTGCACCTATTAAACGATAACTTCCATCCTCACCCCACCCCTACCTGGTAACCTCTGTTCCATTTTCTGAGTGGAATCACACAATCCTTGTCCTTTTGTATCTGGCTTAGTTCACTTAGCACGTCTATACCATAGCACATAACAGAATTTTAGTCCTTTTTAAAGATGAAAAGCACTGGCAGGGTTGCTCAGTTGGTTAAAGAGCCATCCCACATGAGAAGGGTTCATTCAATACCTGGGCAAGACACATACAAGAATCAATCAAGGAATGTATAAAGTGGAACAACAAAAATCTATGTCTCTCTCTTTAAAATCAGTAAGTTAAAAAAAAAAAAAAAGATAAGTAACATTCAGCTGTTGGTAGATAATGGATTGTCTCCTTTTTTGGCTATTTTAAATAAGGCAGCTATTTAAATCAACACTGGTGTACAATATCTATTTGAGTCCCTGCTTTCAATTCTTTGGAGTTTATACCTTGGGGTGAAATTGTTGGATCACACAATAACTCTAGGTTTAAATTTCTGACGAACCACTACTAAATCATTTTCCACAGCTCCTGGCTGCACCATTTGGCATCCCCCGCAGCAATGCACAAGTGTTCCAATTTCTCCACATCCTTGCCATCACTTGTGATTTTTTTTTTGAATAGCCATCCCAATGGGTGTGACACTGTATTTCATTCTGGTTTTTATTTTCATAACTTTGATGGCTAATGAGCATCCTTTGATGTGCTCACTGGCCATTTGTATATTTCTCTGGAGAAATACCTAAGTCCTTTCCCCTTTTTTGAATTGGATTGCTTTGTGTTGTTGAGTAACTGGAGTTCTTCACATTTTCTGCACACTGAGCCCTTATCTGACACTTTACTCCCATTCTGTGGGTTGCCTAGAGATTTTAAAACAATGACAAAAGCCCATGCAGTCTAGGATCGGAGTAAACTCCATCTAGGACTGAAACGAAAACAATGCACTCCTTGAGAGCCAAATCCGATTTCCCAGCAGGCTTTTAAGTAAAACGTTACCTGCCTCTCCACCCTCAAGTCCAGTGCAATCCACCCCTTCCGCGGCTTCTGGGAAGCGGGTCCTTCCGCCTGCCGGGCGGGAACGGAAGGGGTGCAGGCCCCTCCTCGGGGGACACCCTGGGCTTCCTCGGGATGCAGGCCTCGGGGTGTGCGGGTTCGGATGACGCCCCTCCCTACCCGCCCCGCTTCTCACCGCGGAACCGCAGCGGCGTCCAAGAGGGCGAACGTCGGTGGGATGCCGGGCTTGCGGTCTCGGGTTGCACGGCTAGGCACTGCAGAGCTGCGGCCTTCCCAATGGCGGCGAGGCGCAGTCGCGGGCGCAGACGCGCGAGCGTGCGCGCGGCCGTGGGGCGTGTAGACTGGGGCCGACGGGAAGCGAGTTTGGGGACGCGCGCCCTTCCGCGCGGACCAATCGTAGCGCTGATCGTGGGTCAGATCTTTGCCGAGGGAGCCTGCGCGCGTAGAGCGGCCCGCCCGGCCATCGGAAGTGACGTGGGCCGACGAGCTTCTGGAAATTCCCGCCAGTGGGCGTGGGTTCTGGGAGGGTCCCTATCCTGCCCTAAGCTGGCAGCGCCGGCGACTGTCCTCCGTGGTCTCCAGTCAGGTCGAGACATCCAGGTCTGGCGTTTCAGAGTCGTTGGCCGAAGGCGGGAGTAGAACCTGTTAGGGCCAAACTGATCCTCACCCGCGGTTCCGCCCCTCCGGTCAGAGCGGGTTCCCCTTCGGCAGCAAACGGCTTCGTCGCCCAGATCCATCTGCGCGAGCAAACGCCCCGCCGCCGGGGGCGCCAGTGCGAGCAAAGGGCGCACCGCCAGGTTCACTTGTGTGAGCAAAAGGCATCCGCTGGAGCTCAGTTCCTGATCGTCTCCGTCTGTTCTACTGTTACTTGTTTTAGTTTCCCTTTCACACAGAATTTAAGATCCTGCGTTCTCTAATTTCTGGACATATTCTGACTTTTAATATTTATATAGTAACTTGGGGTGAATTTTCGGAAATTTTCAGATTGTTGTTTTTGTACCAAAGTGATACTCATTCTGATTAGATTTAATCACTGCTGGGAGGGGGCAAGGGGGACCACAAATCATTGAACGTCATTTAAACCCCTCCCATTCTTCAAGGCTCAACTTTAAAATGAACACTTATCTCCTAACATCAAAAAGTTCTTTATAAAAAAGAAAAGTTGAACACCCCACTAGTAACACAGGCAAAAGACACAGCATATTTACAAGAGACATGTCCAATAAACAGTAAAAAATAATCTTAAGCCTTAATAATGAAGTGCAAATAAAAGCACTTTTGAAGCTGTAAATTTTAAATGCAAAAATGAGAGGATTTCTTCTGAACATCAAGTTCTACAAACTAACTTATGTGATTGTTATGTTGTAAAGCTCAGTATACGTATATATAGAGCGCTGTTTTTCTTATTTTAAGTCTACATTGTAAAATTTTGGAAGTGTTCTTACTGGAAGTGTTGCTGCTATATCAGCATTACCAAAATAACTTGCAACCCTTTATTATTATTGTAGCCGTTACTCCTAAAGCCACCTCAAGGAAGGTAGTTTAATTGTCATTCATATCGCTCGATTTCCAATTAGCTGGTCAGAGCCCAGAGACTCGTAGTAATACAACATTTTATTTTTCCTGCAGTTGGTTAAGATGAGCCGGCCGGGGGGTGATTTGTTAAAGAAATATCAATTTGCAGGTATGTACTCATTCCTTCGGTGTTTTGTGCTTTATTATCTGCAGAGGGAATCCCTTGGGTCTCAAAGTGGTGGAATATGGGGAGCTTCTAGAGCATTGGAGTTCTAGCTTTCTTTTTTTTAAGGAGCTTCTTTGGAGCCTTTTTACCTTCTGTTGTGAGATCCACTTTTAGAAACAAGGTTCTTTGTGACTGCAGGCCATAACTTGTAAGGCTACTTTACTTTTTATTTATTTATTTTTAAGATTTTATTTATTTAGTTTTAGAGGGAGGGGAAAGGAGGGAGAAAAAGGGAGAGAAACATCAATGTGTGCTTACCTCTTGCACACCCCCTACTGGGGATCTGGCCTGCCACCCCAGCATGTGCTATGACTGGGTACCAAACTGGCCACCCTTTGGTTTGCAGGCTGGCACTCAATCCGATGAGCCACACCAGCCAGGGCTGTTTTTTCTTAAGTGTTAGAATGAATTGATTATCCCAACTGAACTTTCAACAAACCTCTAGCATAGGACAATTCTTGGAAGCCCAGATCTAGATTGTGATGTGGCACAAACTCTGGGTCTTTTTCATTGTTTTCTCTATTAATAAATAACGAAACACCAAAACACCCCCTGCCATTATTTTGAATTAAAAATCTGCCCCTTTCCCTCTCTTTTTTCCTTCCGGGACCCCCACAGTGATGCACTGATCCACTTGATCCTGTTTTCTAAGTCCTTAAGCTATCTTCACTCATTCTTTTTTTCTTCTTGCTCCTCTGATCTGGATGAATTCTATTGCTGTGCCCTGGTGTTTCTGATCCATCCTTCCACTTGATTTAGTCTGCTATTGAAACCCCCCCTGTTGAAATTTTCAGTTTAGTTACTGTATTGTTCATTGTTTTAAACCACAAATTTTGAAAATGAGCACCGAAGACCTCTAGGTCTTTGATCACCAAATACAAACAAGCCAACAAAACCAAGATGGGTGCCTTAGAAATGAGATTTACTATGTCCTGGCCCTCAGGTCTGGAAATCTCCAGATCAAAGCCCAAATGAACAGCAAGGACCACAGCCACTTGCCGGTCGGGAGACCAGTTTGATCCATCCTCTAAGCAGGGGCCAGCAAACTGTGCTCCACAGGTTAAATATGGCCTGCTGCCTGCTTTTATAAATAAAGTTTTATTGGAACCACAGCCCTGTCCATTCATTTATGTATTGTCTAAGGCTGCTTTCTCACTACAACAGCAGTGTATGTAGTAGATGTGACAGAGCCCATATAAGCCTGCAAAGTGCTCCTCTGGATCACATGGCCCTGGCAAAGCCTTCTCTCCCCTCCCCCACCAAATCCTTGGAGCTCAGGAGTAAAAAGCAAGGAACATAGCATTGCCATAAAACTGTGTCCAAAAATCACAGATGTGTTTAATGATAAGTGACTAACTATTAGTCTTTTGAGAAACATTTCATATTTATTAAGGGATATAATCAATGAAATATTCAGATAATTAAAGCTACATTTTAAAAAGTAAAATTTTATTGTGTAAAATTCTATACAGGAAAAGTACAATAACTGGACTTCAAACTCATAGAAACTAAAATTTTTATTTAATAGTTCAAATCACAGCGCCAAAAATACACGGACATTTTAAAATTTCACTAAAAAGAAAAGATACTTTAGAATGCAGTTACAGAACGTTACAAAAAGTCACTTTAAAATTATCTCAGACTGCGAAAACAAAAATCCTGGATGTTGTGTGTAGGCTTTGTTCATGTCCCAAAGTAACACCGTTTATGTTAGCAGTTCTTAAACCGTAATGGCTGTAAACCACGAGCGCATCCCTGAAAAGAAACTACTTTCATCAAGTCAGTGGCCAAACTGGCAAAAGGGCCATAATTAAAGCTGTTGGGCTTTGCAGTGTTAAGGCTCCTGTCAGAGGGACTACACACAACATACTTCCTGGAATCTCAGGACAGAAGGTACGTAAGTGATGGAATTACCAGGTTATAATGGAATGAGCCGCCCACTTCCCAGCAACTGGCTTATCGAAAACAAACAAGAAGTGTAATGAGGTACAGATCCCAACAGATTATTTGCTTACAAATGTGTAAAACGCAAGGTGCAAGTTATTCCTACAACACGTCTAAAGTGCTTCAGAATTCATACTGTTTTGGTCAAACTTCTCTACTTTCCAAAGGAGATTATTTTCTCTGTTTTCGCTAAATGATACACGGTAATTTACACTAGAAATGGTAAAATCAAAGAAAGCTCTGTTCAGCTTTTTAAAAGGTGGTTTCTGTGCCACCGGTTTCTGGTGTCTTTGTAAGGAGTACATTCACTTTGCAGGTTATATTCTGGACTAGTTTATACATTTCTGCCCCGTGGAATTTGGAATGCAAGCTCACCCTTGTCACAGTCGTGGCAGGCACACTGAGTCATTCTGCCTCTTTGCTCTTCTTGGAACCAGCCCCTGTCGAATCTTCTGCCTCAGCCCTCCTCCCAGCTCGGCCCTCCTCAGAGAACTGTCCACCACATTCGCGTGCTCTCATGCGAGCTCCTGGCTGGTACAGTGGCAAGGATGGCCGGTCCTGCCAGGACAAAAGGGTAGGTCACTCTTCAAAGGGTGACAATGCAGGAGGGAACAACCTCTATATTTCTAGGGACTGAGCATCTTAATTACCTAAAGACTGAGTCTTGCAGCTAAAAATCAGCCTTTTTCACAGCACTATTTCCAAAGCCAAGCATTTCAAGGGGAAAAAAAAAAGCCGTGAGAATCAAGAGTTACTGCATTTTTGCTCCAACTTAGAACAGTGTGGAAACAGTACAACTCGGCATTTTCCCCCCAGTCTGAGAGCTGACAGGTCAGCCACACACACCTCAGTGCCTCAAATTCGCCAGGCAGTGAACCCGAGGTCTGAGGCAAAATGAGGCATGGCCTCTCGGAGAGATGGGTTTTAGAGTGCTGAACAGTTGCTAACACTCATTACAAGCAATTTCTGAGCGGATTATTTCTGAACTGTCCCCTTTACAGAAAATACTAACCCATCATCTTATTAAACTCTTAGACGTGGTGGAACGAAAACGAAGACTGAATAAGTATACCACATGCAATTCAATAGTTTCCGGGCATGAGGACAGTGAAACCGGGGAAGGACAGTGTGATTCTGAGGCTGGGCCCGGTATCCCAGTGGGAACAACTGCTCCTCTGGGGAAGCCAGTACTCCAGGAGAGGGAGGGAGCAACCCCATCCCAGCCAGCGGAGCTTAGAGCCCAGGGAGGAAGCCTGTTGCCTCAGTGTTCCTTCCTCACCTGCCTGTATGACGGAGCAGCAGCAGCCTCACCTTTCCACAGCCACCTGGAGCGCAAGGACAGTGCAACTCGGGTGGGCATGTCCCACTGCTCACTCTTTCACCTTTACCACCCTGGTGGAGGCCTCACAGTCAGCACCTGGGCTTATCAGAATGTTCTTAATGTAAGCCTGGCCAATGAGCAGATGGGAAAGGGGTCAGCAGGCCCCATGGATCTGAACCGCTGTTGTTGGCCAAGATGCTGGCTTCACTGACCACCATCTCCCGGGCCAACAAGCATAGCTCTGCTTTCCACCAGGTTTTAACGTCGATGTGTACAGAGTTCAAAACTGATTCTAAAAATGCCCTGGCTGGTGTGGCTCATTGGACTGAGTGCCAGCCTGCGAACCAAAGGGTTGCCAGATTGATTCCCAGTCAGGGCACATGCCTGGGTTGCAGGCCAGGTCCCCAGTAGGGGGTGTGCAAGAGGCAACCACACATTAATGTTTCTCTCCCTTTTTCTCCCTCCCTTCCCATCTCTCTAAAAATAAATAAATAAAATTTTTAAAGAATAAAAAATATAAAAATTGAAAAAGCACGTCATAACCTGCCGGGCCTGGTAAGAAAGGAGCTATTACACACAAAGCACTTTATCGCTGCTACACTGGAGACTTAACTGAAAGCAGTCATCATGAGTTCCCACACCCAAAGCTGTGCAAATACCCACTGCTGGTAAATAAAAAGGCAGGTGAAAAGCAAGTGTTCACAGGAATAACCCCCCCAGTGAGACCATGCCTGTACTCGGTGTCCCCAAAGTTACGGCACCGTTAGAAAGCCTTGGTGACACAGACTTGATCAGTCAAGGGTGAAGCTAGAAGGGGAGGCTTTTCTGAGGATCTCCCTGGCCTTTACCAGAAACACTTAGAAAATCGACATCACTGATACCACACAGAACTCGGATGGATCTGACCTGACTCACAGAGTGAGAAAGCCAATCTCAAAAGGCTGCATATTCTTATGCTTCCATTTATATAGTGTTCCTGAAATGACAAAGTCAGAGACAGAACGGAGAGTGGCTGCCAGGTCAGGAAAAGGTTGGAGGTGGGTGACCTGCAGCCTGGGCAGCCTCAGTCCCATCTGCCCTCCTGGAGGGCTGGCTTCAGGGGACTGACAGCCTCCTGGGGCTGGCCCTGGAAGGGAGATGACCCCATTGACAGTGCTTCTCTGTGACAGTGTGATCTGAATGCAAATCGACCTCCAATTTCTAAAAGAAAACCTGTTTGTCGGGCTCAGTGGGCAATCTCAGTCCTCTGCTGATTGTGCAGATGTAGCTCAGGGTGTCTATGAGCCATCTGATTGTCCATTAACCATGAGACATTGTTAATAATGGAAAGGAAGGCTCCATGATGGGTCATTAATATTTTCCTTACTGTCTTCGAGGTAAATCTGATAATATACCACTATCTGTTCTCAAGCAAATCGTGTGCATGTGCTAGTTTTATGCTAAATAAAAGCTTATTTTTTTCCTGGTGAAAAGATGATGGCTGGTCTGTTTTTCAGTCTGTCACTCAGCACTTGGTGCCCGCTAAGCAGACAAGAATTGCTGCTCCAGCAAATACAGACGCCCAGTGCAGTGCATCCCCAAGATAACTTGGGATGCAGGGCGCGTGGGCCTCTCACGGTCTGAGGGGGGGATCCTGTCCCTCAGACCCCTACGCTGATTTCCCTTTTTTGGTGAAATAAAAGGATTTCTGTTTGGAAAAGCGGTCACATGCCTGCAGAAGTACAGCTCCTACTTTAGCACAGACACGCGAATGAGAGACTATGTCAAGTAAATAAAAGAACCTTGTTTCGCACGCTCGCCTTTCTGGGCGCCAGGCCGTCCTCACTCTTCTGTTCCCTCCCTGGTCTCTCTGCTGCTTCCACGGGGACGCCCCGGGCCTGGCCCCCTGCCTTCCCTCTGTCTGGGGCGAGTCCTTTCCCCAGTTTCATCTCTTCTTCGTTTCTTCTTGGGAACTTGTCAAACTCATAGTGGGCTCTAAGCTTTCTGCTGTCATCCAAGTGGTATTTTTGTGTTTCAAGTTCTTTTTCTCGAAATTTTCTCTCTGTTTCTTTCTGCTCTTTTTCACTGTCATTTTGTGACCTGTGATTTAATACAAATGATCAGTAAACTGCTGATGTAAATTGCTTGTCGATTACCTGTCTTCCCTTCCAGACTAAGTTCCAGAAAAGGCAGGGAGTATGTTAAGTCTGCCCATCGCTTAATGCCAAGTTTGCACATGATGGGCACACCCCAGGCATTAAGTTAAAATACTGCTGAAAAGACAGACAAATTTTATTAACAATATTCACTGCTGTACCTGAGTGGCACACATGTATTAAGTCCTATGCTAATGTACTGGATATACATAATTTTTTAAATTCTCAGTGACCCTCCAGAGTAAATATATCCCCCTGCACCGCAGACAAAGTAGGTGAGACTACACATGGCCACGTGACCCAGCCCAAATGCACATCAACCACGAGGCAGAGCGGATACAGCTTAGTTTTGCTCCAACCATAACTAAAATTAACTGAAATTTAATAATATTTTTGTACAACTTTTGTAATAATATTTTGTATAGTAAACAAGTAAGTGACTGGTTAACTTATTTGGTTCTCAAAAGTCTTTCCCTACAGAAACCACAGGCAAAAGCCCGCACACACCGTGTGTGGGTCCCTGCACACAGATGCAGCGGGGCTGGTGGGGACAAAAGATCTATACGCAAAGTGTGAACTGGTGCCAGAAACGTGACAAAAGGCACCCCAGGAACTGTTGTATCAGCAACAATACAAATGTCTGCGAAACAAACCACAATGCTAACAAGTCAGGTTAGATACCATGTACAAATTAACTTTACATACAAACCAATAAACCAGAACCCCCCAAAAAGAGGGAAAGAAAGCTTTACATAACTGTGTGCAACGAAAGCAGTAATAAGTCATCCAGATTACTGTGATCCTGAGCAAATAGCAGCCTAAACCCATGACCTTGACCTCTGAACTCAAATCTACTTCCAGCCACTCCTGGGGGCAGAGCAACCCTAGCCTCCAGGAAGCTCTGCAAGCGTCCAAAGGCGATGCATGAGCAGGAGTCCTGGGTCCATGTGGCCTCACTGACTGGGGGGAAACAGCAAACCCACGGTCGGGGCAGGATGAAGGGTTGACCTGTTGACAGGCATCTGTCTCACTGGTCCTTCTCTGCGCCGTGTGCGGAGACTGCGACGTCTGTCCTGTCCCCAAGCTCCTTTCGTGAGCTCATGTCCTGAGCAGGCAAAACCTACATGCCAAAGGACCCCAGCGGGAGCGAGGCAGGGCTGGGGGACACTAGGACCTACTGCTGTGGGTCAAATGCCATGGGACCAGAGGGGCGGCAACCCCAACAAAGGAACTGGAGCACTCAGAATTCTACCTCTTTAGCACAAAAGACTTTCAGCACCTAAAAGACTAAGTTCTCAAATGTATAATTCCATAGACAAATTGAAGGAGGTCTGGAATATCAAACAGGCACGATATCTCCAAACACACAGGAAAATTACAAACTGCTAAGAATCACACGGAAAAGAGACTGGCAAGAAGATCCCGAGGACGTGAAGTACAATAACAGAAACCCAAAGGGAACGAGAGGAGGGCATTTCCTTTGTTCAAAGACAGACTTGAGGCAGCAGACTCAGTGGGTTTACCGAGTTCCTAGCACAACCAAAGAGAAACAGAAATGTGGACAAGCATTCAGGAATTCCAAGAATGTTCAGAAACAGATGCACTCGAACAGACAACGGATACAGGCCTATGAACCGACGGCAATCCCGTGATGCTCAGTGTGGTCAAAGAAACGGAAGCGCGGGGCTCACTTTTCCCTGCGCTCCTCCAGCAGGCTGTCCCAGGGCGTGGCCTTCCCGGCGGCACAGCCAGGACAGGCGTCCCAGTGTCCGTCTCCAGGGTCAAGTTCCTCTCCCGGTTCTTTTGGTTTCTCAGTGGCTGCTTCTTCTCCCTTTTCTGGTTTCTTAAGAAGCTAAGAAATTACGATGTTAGTAAAATATCACTTTAAGAGTATATTATAAAAGAGGTGATTTAATAAATAATTACAAATATATACCAATATGAGCCCAAATGTTTGAATAGCAAAAAATGTAAGATAAAAGTCCAATGAACAGGTTTTTGGTTAAATACCTGGGGCAACATTCAGTCAATGAGACATCCTGTATTTATGAAAAATGATTTAGGATAATAAGATGACTCGATGTTTGTATTAATGAGTAAAGAAATATTACAAAAATGAATAATATGATTTCTATCTCCAGGTTGATACACACACAGAAAAATGTCTACAAGTCTTGCAACACTGTGTTAATAGTGATTTTTTTAAAAAGATTTTATTTATTTTTAGTCAGAAGGGAAGAGAGGGAGAAAGAGAGGGAGAAAAACATCAATGTGTGGTTGCCTCTCACATGGCCCCCACTGGGGACCTGGTGTGCAACCCAGGCACATGCCCTGACTGGGAATCGAACTGGCGACCCTTTGGTTCACAGGCTGGCGCTCAATCCATTGAGCCACACCACCAGCCAGGGATAATAGTGATTATTTTTAAGTGGCAGAACTGAAGTGATTTTCTTTCCTTTTACTTACAGGTTCTAGTTTCTCTAAAATAAACAAATATTACTTTATAAAAGTAATTATAAATAAGGAAAAAGACATTTTTTAAAAGGTTGCTTTATATTACTCACTTTTAGGACAGTTTTAGAGTTTTCAAAACACTTATTATTCCCTTTCTTAAAACAGACTTAACAGGTTGCTATGACGCATAGTGTGCCTTTTATTTGGGCCTTCCACCCTGGTAGTTCCCCCACATAACTTCTCTCTTTCTGAAATTTAAGGACCACAGGGAGTCAGTTTGTAGAACGTAAATGGAAGATCTACTTCCGAGAATTCTGTTCTCACTCACAAAAGTAAACATATTTTAAATTGAAGTATAGCAAATGATAAGCAGATACATTCGGACTAAATGAGTTCATTAAAAAAGAAACAGAGATCATGTAAGGCAGCGGTCCCCAACATTTTTGGCACCAGGGACCGGTTTCGGGGAAGACAATTTCTCCAGGGACCAGGGTGGGCGGGGGAGGGTTTCAGGACGATTCAAGCTCACCTCCTGCAGTGTGGCCTGGTCCCTAACAGGTCCCAGACAGGTCTGCCCCGTGGAGGCTGGGAACCCCTGATGTAAGGCAGAACACGAAAGCTGCTTCTCATCAAAGGAATGTATTCTGTTACCTGTGCGTATGCTGTTATTCTACCTATGTGGGATATGTGAATTTAAACATTTCTTTCACATAACTATCCACCTTTTTTAATAACAAAAGAAACATGTGCTTCTAATGAACACAGTTGAAGGAGGTCCGGAAGTGCAGTAGTATGTGACTCCACCCACCCATCCAACAAATAATCTGTGCACCTATGAACTGTTTTTACCTGCAGTACTTCTGAAACCAAGTGTGTGGTGGCTTTTCAAACACCACTTCCCAACTCTCCAACACAGGCTGCTGTGCCACTCATTCAGTTCGGTTCTGACACTGTCTACCTGGAATTAACATCAGATCCCACAAGACTGTCCCCACTTCAGATGCCAGGCAAACATCCGAGGTCGTCACTGGTACTTCTGACTGAACGGCTATAAACTCAGGGGGGTCCTGAATGAGACTGACTCATGGAACTCAGGAGAGCGTTTCACTCACTACTATTGGTTTATTATAACGGACACAACTCCAGCACAGCCAAATGGGAGAAATGCACAGGGCAAGGTACAGGGAATGATTTAGAGTTTCCACACCCTCTCTCTTCAGGGACACCACCTTCCGGGCACCTAAATCTGTTCCCCAGCTTGGATGCTCTCCAAACCCCATAGTATAGGGACTTCTGCGGAGGCTCCATTACACAGGACTGGCCATTGGTGACCGACCTCAATCTCCAGCACCACTCCCCTCTCTGGAGGTCAGGGGGTGGAGCTGAAAGTTCCCACCCTCTAGTGATGCCCTGTGTTTCTGGTGACCAGCCCCCACCCCGAAGCTCTCCAGGGTATCAGCCACCGTCCCCGCATTATCGAACAGAAGACATCTTACCAGTCCATGGAGATTGCAAGGGCTGTAAGACTGTGTGCCAGCAACCAGGGAAAAGACCCCGTGCTAGGAATGTAGCTGTGAACAAGAGATAAGTGCCCACCATTAAGGAACTCACACTTGACGTTCCAGCTGTGGCAGTGGTGGCCATGAGCTGGAAGACTGGTGTATGCAGTGACAAAAACAGAATGCCGCGAACAAGACAACCTCAGGTGCTGTGAAATGCTACCAACAGAATAATGGACAGAAAGATGTGGGGTGAGAGGAAGAGGAGGAATGGTTTCTCAAAGGGGGTAGGGAAGGCCTCCCTGTGAAAATGAGACGTGAACAGAGACCAGATGATGAGAAGGAGTCACTTCTGAGAAGGCGTACATCTTGGGGTAGAGCTCACTGTGGAGAAAAGCAAGCAGAGGCCTCCGGTGAAATCAGCCTGGTGAAGGGTGGAAGAAAGGAAGAAAAGAAGGAAGAAAGAAAGGAAGGGAGGGAGGGAGTGAGGGGCGAGCCAGGGGCACATGACAGAGGTGAGGGAAGCAGGTGCCTGTTCTGGTGGTGACGTCCAGCCCTCACCTGTGCTCCCTCTGCGTGCCTGTAACCAGGTCTCAGAGACACACATCTGTTTTTAAAGAGCTTCTTGAAAAAGATCACACCACCTTTTTAAGATAATGTAATCCATCCTATATAATTTATATATTCAGGAACTTCATTTGTAACTTTGGTACCCTAAGTTCCTCTTTCAACTTAAGCTTACTGCTCAGTTTTAGTCCTCACAGGAAAATAAAAAGTTGCTGGGCTGCTCTCAACTAGTATCATATTTGTCTTCATTGCTAAAAATAACTGTGGGCACATCTCTCTGATTTTCTATTTTTAGACTATTAATACAAATTCATTTGGCATTTCTTCACCGACTTTGTTTTTCAGGGTTTTGTTTTTTTTAATTCTCCAAACCATTCATAAGTCAGAGGTCCCCGAACTGAGCAAAGATGCTCATTAAAGGCCGAACTTGTAGACTTGGGTCAGACACTCTTCGGTGAGAACGCCAGACACTCCTAAGGACAGAGCTGCGGACTCCTCCTGTCACTGGGTCTAACCTGCTGCCGAGACTTTGTTCACCAGATTGGGACAAGACTGACTCTTTCTCTTGCTGTACTTAAGCGTTGCTTTCTTTTTTCCATATGAGGGATCCTACATTTACTTTACTGACTTAAATTCATTTTTATTTTTTTTACTTATTTTGGATTTTAATTTCATTCTCCAAACTGAAAAAGTAAAATGCTATAAGACTCCAAATACTTGAAGTCTTACTTAAAATTATAGTTGAAATTGTAGATGACAAGTTTCAGTGACTCTTCCCCAAAAACTCTCAACGCTGTTGACAAAAGTGCTTTGAGAATGTAAAAGCATTAGGCACCGAGTGTGCTACTACTCTCTGTCTAGAAAGTAAAATGAAAAGGGTAGGCAATATTCGCACACCTGTGACCATAACATTGGCATTAAATGTATACTGACTTTGTCTCTGGTCACGACAGAGCTGAATTTCTACAACAAAGACATTTCCTGTAACACCAAGGTTTCGCTTTATTTGTTAGTTGAGATTAGGTGCGGTCATGTGGCTTTGGCCGGGGAAATGTGGGCAGAGGGACGAGTCACCTCCATGTGGAAGGGTTAAGGACTAGTACGCAATCTGCCGTATTACACATTCCCCCCCTTGTCATGAACACTTCAGACACAAATGCCGAGACGGAGCCTCTGGCAGCCTGGGCCACTGGATGTCTGTGGTAGGTAACGCACAACGGACAAGTGACACGAACTAGAACAGAACGTGAGTTTCACAAAACCACTGAGATTTTTGAGAGTATTTGTTACTGCAGCATAACCTCAGCAGTCCTGACTGATACAAGTGCTGATGTGCTTCTGCAGGAATATTGTTAAAAAATTGTTCCCTCCATTGTTAGTACACCCCACATGGGAGAAACTGTTAGAAACGAAGGCCTGGAAAGAGCATTCTTCCCTGGAAGACCTGCCATGTTTTCTCTCCATGAATAATGGGAACTACGCTTCTGATCAACCTTTATGCTTCTGACTGCCGAGAATATCAGAAACTAATCTTGCCCTGGCTGGTGTGTCTCAGTGGATTGAGTGCCGACCTGCGAACCAAAGGGTTGCTGGTTCAATTCCTAGTTGGGGCATGTGGCTGGGTTGCAGGCTGGGTCCCTGGTGGGGGGCATATGAGAAGCTACCACACATTGATGTTTCTCTCCCTCTCTGTCTCCTTCCCTTCCCTTCTCTAAAAATAAATATTTTTTTTAAAAAATGAAACTAATCTATGACACAATGATGGCGACTATGATCTCTTCCCCATCCTTTCCCTTTCTATTCTCTCTCTTCCCCCAAGTACCGACCTTTGATTTTTTTTTCTGTATATCACACAATTTTAATGAATCCCAATAAGGCACCTTATACCCCTCATGGAGCAGGGGAAGAACCATGTAAGGGCTGACTCCAATTTGGGACAACATATTTTACATGGAGAAAAGTTCCTCTATGCGTGACACCACCCTCCTAAATTAGTGCATCAGGCAAAGGAGAAATTGGGCAAGAGATGTATGAACCACTCTACAAGAAACCCAGTTCTATGAATCAGCCTACATCTAGCAAGGCCAGCATACACTGAGCCAGTGGTTTTCAAACGTGTATTTTTCAGTCAGGAAATCTTTTTGTTAGAGGAAAATGTAAGCAGGAGCCCAACCTATAATACCAATACTTAATGTGGGGCTCCTCTGGGGGAAGTGCTCCCCTCAGCCCCAGGAGGCTGGTCCCCCTCCACGCGCCCACCCCCTCAGCCCTCCCAAACACAGGGAGCCCGAGGAAACTGCGGGGCTCAGGGACCAGACTGAGAACTAGTACTGTGGAGTAGAGAAAGGGAACGAAAGTAAAAAAAAAAGACTAGACAAATTGAAAGTGTTCTTTTTCTTCTAGAAGGCTAAAATACTTAAAAGACATAATTAGGATAGCAGAACTATTTTTGGAAAAAAGAAATGAAAGGTCTCCTCCAAATTACCTTAATCCTTACTTCTTTCTCAGCAGTTTTCTTTTGTTTTTCTGTTTCTTTTCTCTTACATTTTTCTTCTTCTCTTCTCTTTCTTTTTTCTTCTTCCCGTAGGCGTTTCTTTTCCAACTCCCTTCGCCTTCGCTCTTCTCGCTTCTCTTCTCGAATTCTCTGAAGAGGTGGAAAAGTATGTGCATGAATTGTCAGCCTGGGTGTGGCAAAAACAGGCAGGACATTCATCAGGTAAAAGGTCAGACATACCTGCTTTTCTAATTTCCTATTTTTAATGTATTCCAAAAGAGGTGTGGTTCTTCTAGCTAAAATGAAAAAATTGTAATAGAGTATTTAACTCAAAAACAAGATTTCTTTCCTTGTTTTTAATGTAATCGTTAAAATAATGTAAGAAAACTATCATTTTTACATTTACATAAGCATACATTGTATTTTGAGGGATTCGATTCTATCACTATAAAGGCAAGTAACTTGGAAATACTGACAATTTTACACATAGCAGACATTTAATTCCTGATTCTTAAAGGTATCATAGATTACTCAAAAAAGATGGTATAAAAGTAAAGAAGCAAAATGTGTACAACGCGTTAAACTTCCCAAATGTTATATATGCATAACTTTGCAGATATTTTAAATCATTACATAACACTTATATATTCACTTTGATTCAACACATATTCTGACAATTTCTTCCTTTTTGGCTCTCTACACAACAGTTTTAAGCAACGAGAGTTCTTATATTTTCTTTTTTTTTTTTTTTTTAAAGATAGGTATATTTTAGAGATTTGATTTAATTACTTTTTTTAGAGGAGGGAAGGGAGGAGAGAAACAGCAATGTGTGAAACATCAACGTGTGGTTGCCTCCTGTGTGACCCCAACTGGGGACCTGGCCTGCAACGCAGGCATGTGCCCTGACAGGGAATCGAACCAGCGAACTTTCAGTTTCAATCCACTGAGCCACACTAGCCAAAGCTCTTATAATTTCTTATAATATATGCTCCATAAATCAGAGTAACCAGAGGTAAAGTTTAAAAAATAACTCCATATGGCACTGCTGATCTAAAAATTACCAACTACTCAGGAATAAATGTTTCCACCAATTCTAAGTGGATCCTCAGCTTTCATGTCCCTGACCTGTCTGATCTGACTGGGATGTTGGATGCCCAAACATGTGGCAGGTCTCCAGGTGCTGCCCTCCGAGGGACTGGCTCCGAGAGGTATGTGCTCCATGTGGCAGTGGTTGAGGACTTAGGTGAGCAGATGGAAGATACTTTGGGTCTTCCTCAGATTAAATGAAGGAAGGAGGAATTCTTGGATGCACTTGAAGACTGACAGAACATTTCCAGAATTCTGAGGATCGGGAATGAAAGAGAAATAACAAGAGAGCCCCGGCCGGGGGTTCCCAACTTGGAACTGAGGACTCCTGAACATCCCGACGTCACGTATCAAATGGCATCTGCCAGGGAGATCTGCCCCAGGCTCGCGGCCATGGTGGAGAGCTGGCACAGTGCAGGTATTCACGTCTCATCACAGGTGGGGAGGGGGCAAGAAGAGCCTCCTTCCTTCCTGGGTGGCTCCTGTGTTAACCATGAACTCTGGCCTAAGATTAATTAGCACAGTTGATGCACTTCATAACAGGCAAGTCACCCCAAATTCGGGAGGACTCTGCTCTGCACCATGGGAGTTCTGCCAAGGAAAGGGCTGAGATCTAGCTTGCTGGGTGGAAGAGCTGAACTTGCCTTCCCTCCTCTCCAACAAACACCTACCATGTTACCCCCAAAGAATCAATGTGAAAGGGAAAATGAGACCCTGCATAAGAAAGTACTTTACAAACCACAAAAGTGTATCATTTATTAAACAGAGGACACATGACCATGTAATATACTAATTTAACCAACAGTGTAACTGTTACCACCTATGGAGAGCCAATGCACAGTAGACACTGTCACCACAACCTTTGAGAAAACAGAGAATCTGAGGCTAAGGATGAGGCATGGGGTTGATAGGTCCTAGGAATGTTTGCTCTAAAGACCCTGATATGCCACACTACTGTGCCTTTTCTACAATCGGCCACACTACTAAGACAGGGAGTCAAAGAGCTCTACCTAATACACAGAAACAAACACAGGGAGGCTGTCAAATTGAGGAGAAAAAGAAATATGGCCAAATGAAAGAACAGAACAAAACTCCAAAAAAAGAACTAAATGAAACTGAGATAACCAAATAAGATGCAGAGTTCAAAACACTGCTGATCAGGATACTCAAAGAATTCATTGAGTATGGCAACAACATAAAGGAAGAAACGATGATTATACTAGGTGAAATAAAAATCTACAGGGAACCATTAGTGGAGGGAAGGAAGCCAGGATTCAAATCCACTATTTGGAACATAAGGAAGAAATAAACATTCAACCAGAACAGCAAGAAGAAAAAGAATTTAAAAAGCTGAGAATAGTATAAGGACCCTCTGGGACATCGCCAAACATACCAATTTCCAAATCACAGAGGTGCCAGAAGGAGAAGAGGAAGAGCAATAAATTGAAAACTTATTTGAAAAAATAATGAAGGAAAATTTCCTCAATCTGATGAAGGAAATAGACATACAGGTTCAGGAAGAACAGAGAATCCCAACAAGCTGGACCCAAAGAGGACCACGCCAAGACACATCATAATCAAAATGCCAAAGGTTAAAGATAAAAACAGAATCTTAAAAGCAGCAAGAGAAAAGCAGAGAGTTACCTTCAAAGGAGTTCCCATAGACTATCAGCTGATTTCTAAAGAGAAACTTTGCAAGCAAGAAGGGGCCGGAAAGAAGTATTCAAAGTGATGAAAAATAAGAACCTACAACTTAGATTACTCTATCCAGCAAAGCTATCATTTAGAATGCAAGGGCAGATAAAGTGATTCCCAGACAAGGTAAAGCTAAAGGAATTCATCATCACCAAGCCATTATTACATGAAATGTTAAAGAGACTTATTTAAGAAAAAGAAGATCAAAACTATGAACATTAATGGCAACAAATTCACAACTATCAACAACTAAATCTAAAAAAACAAGGTAAGCAAACAAGCAGAACAGGAACAGAATCATAGATATGGAGATCATTTGGAGGGTTATCAGCTGGGAGGGGGAAGAATGTGGGAAAATGCGAAGGGATTAAGAAGCATAATTGGTAGGTACAAAATAGACAGGGGGATGTTAAGAATAGTATGAGTCCTGGCTGATGTGGCTCAGTGGATTGAGCGCCAGCCTGTGAACCAAAGGGTCGCAGGTTTGATTCCTAGGCAGGGCACATGCCTGGGTTGTGGGCCAGGTCCCCATTAGGGGTACACAAGAGGCAACCACACACTCATGTTTCTCTCCCTCTCTTTCTCCCTCCCTTCCCTTCTGTCTAAAAAAGTAAATTAATTAAATCTTTAAAATAAATAAAGTCTTTTAAAAAAAAGAATAGTATAGGAAATGAAAAAACCAAAGAACTTAAATGCACGATCCATGGACAGGAACTAAGAGGGGGACTGCTGGAGGGAAGAGGGTACTGGGTGAAGAGGGGCAAAGGGGGAAAAATTCAGACAACTGTAACAGCATAATCAATAAAATGTATTTTAAAAAAAATAAGGTAAATTATACACAGTGTAACTTCCTATTGCGTAATTCTTAGTGAGGGAGCAGGAGGTAGACATAGGGAGGGGGAAGGGGAAGAACTGGGCCTTGACAGGCAGCCTGGAACTGAGTAGAGAGAGACAGAAAAGGGAACAGCATGGGCATGCTGGGAGCCACAGGCAGAGTGCCAGATCATAGAAAAAGGTATTTGGTGTCAACTCTTGAGTTTTGGGGACTGCTCCTGGAGATATAACCAGTTCTAAAATGTACCACCTGCAGGTGTAGGGCAGAAGGCCTGATTCCACCAGATGCAGTGCTCTGGCTGGGTCTAACCGCTCGTTTGCTTGGCTTGCTCAGGAGGCTTGACATGTTTTTGAACAGCAGCAAGAGGACCTCACACTGAAGCCAAGCATCTCGTTTCTGTGATTGGTCTTTGAAAAAACACCTACTTCAACCCTGAGATAAAACACTCTTTCCCTGATACAGCCAGGGACAGAGCATTCAAATGTCTTTTCCACTGTTCATTCATCACAACTTTGAAACAAGATGAGTGTAACTGAAAACTCAAGCTCCCCCATCCACAGACTCTGAATATTTTCCCAAGCTGCCGTCTTGCTATCCTTTTGTCAAAACTAGGAAATATTCTTTGTTTCTGCCAAACCTGTCACAAATGTCAATTTTTTTATGAAAATCATGAAAACAAGAAATAAATATATACCCTATAAATACATATCTCAATAAAGTAAAGGGAAGAAATGAGCAAAACAGACCAATAAGTTCTCTTGTCTTTGCCTCTATGTCCCCCAGAAGAGTTTCAGGATTGGCACTAGTTTTTTCTTCCTCCACAAAGTAAGTTTCTAAAAACTTCTTATATTCTGGATCTGTAAATTTAAAAGGAAAGTAAATGCACTCCTCTCCATATAAAGGAAAGAAATTCTTTTTGATCAGTGTATTTTTAATTTGGTAGTTTCATAATCCAGCCTTTGAAAAAGGACTCACCACTGTCAATGCTTCCAGTTTTGGCATCTTTTTTCTTTAGCTTCTTTTTGGCTATTTTCTGGAATGGAGCAAACTCGACCACTGCAGGATATTCTAGGCCTTTAACCAGAAACAAATGACAAAATCACTCTAAATTTCTACTATATTCATTTTGGAAGAGAATGATCTAGTGTTCAGAATGAAAGTCACTAGAACTTCATTTTGTTGTTATGTGGGGTGGGGGGACACACACATAGAAACGGTCACTCAGAGAGTCTGCTACGTGATGCTAAACCCGCCAAGTCATCACTTTCAGGCTTGCCAGGAACGACCAGGTGACTACGATATTGTCATTCTCTCATGACCTGGAGGACACATGCTACAACATTAGTGGACCATGAGAACGTTATGCTAAGTGTAATAAGCCAGTCAGAAAAACACATACTGTATGATTCCACTTCTATGAGGTTTCTAGAGTATTTAAATTCATAGAAACAGGGGACTTCCGCCAAGGTGGCAGCGTAGGTGGACGCACTCGCCGCCCGCACATCCAGAGTGTCTAAACAATGAACGCAGTAGCGAAAAATTAAACAACCAGAACGGACAGAAACGAACTGAAGTGAAGTCCGACACCTAGGAGGTTGGAGAGGACGAACATCCAGGCCGGCCCCACCCCCAGAGGAAACGTCACCCAAAAAGCAACCCAGGTTGCCAGCACC
>PVJI01013879.1:0-46322 GCA_004026765.1 Micronycteris hirsuta | reverse complement strand
AGACTCCGACAGGTGCGCCAAGATAAAAAAGAATGAAAATGGCCAAAATGAAAGATCAGAACAAATTACAACTAACAGACGAAGAGATAGCCAAATTAACAGATGCCCAGTTTAAAACACTGGTAATCAGGATGCTCACAAAACTGGAAGAAAGGTGGACGCAAATAATTGAACAAATGAAGAATACGATAAAGATAATGGAGGAAGATTTACAGGGAACCAATAGGGAAAAAAAAGAAGCTGGGACTCAAACCAACGGGGTGGACCAGGAGGAAGAAACAGGAATTCAAAAAAATGAGGAGGGACTCAGGAACCTCAGAGACATTTGTAAATGACCCAACATCCGGATCATAGGGCTGCCAGAAGGACAAGAGGAACACCAAGAAATTGAACGTATTTTTGAACGCATTATCAAGAAGATAATGAACGAGAACTTCCCAAATCTGGCAAAGAAAATAGGCTTCCTGGAAGTCAAAGAAGCTCAGAGAACCCCAAAGAAGCGGGACCCAAAGAGGAATACACCAAGGCACATCATAATAACATTACCCAAGGTCAAGAATAAGGAAAGAATCTTACAAGCAGCAAGAGAAAAGGAGACAGTTACCTACAAAGGAATCCCCATAAGACTGTCAGTGGATTTCTCAAAGGAGACCTTCCAAGCAAGAAGGGGCTGGAGAGAAATATTTCAAATCATGAAAAGCAAGAACCTACAACCAAGAATAATCTATCCAGCAAAACTTTCATTTAGAATGGAAGGGCAGATAAAGTGCTTCTCAGATAAGGTCAAGTTCAAGGAGTACATCATCACGCAACCTTTACTATATGAAATGTTAAGGGGTTTTATATAAGGACTCATGAGAGAAGGCACCGAGGCCAGATCAGCTACTGGGGAACTCAGATCAGCCACAGACAAGGGAGGTAAGCAAGCAAAATACAACCAGAGAAACAAATTGTAACCAGAGACATTGAAATTTAGAACAATCTGGCAGTAAGCAGAGGGGAGGGGGAAGGGGATAATTGGGACAAGGGTATTCAGGAACTGCTATAAAGGACACATGGACAAAACCAAGGGGGAGGGTGGAAGCAAGGGAGGGAGGTGGGTTTGCCTGGGGTTGGGGGTGGGGGTAAAGGCAGATAACTGTAGATGAACAACAATAAAATAATTTTAAAAAATGGTTAAGATGGTAGATTCAATGATATATGTTCTTACCACAAAAATATCAACTGGAAACTAAAACTAAAATATGCAATTTCTGAAATAAGAACATATTGGACACAACAGAAGATGCATTGAAAAACAGGAAAGAGGTCAGTAGAAAGCATCCAAGCTGAAGCACAGGAAAAAAGATAGGAAATATCGGGGAGGAGTGTAAAACACACATGGAACACGGTCAAAGAAGTAAGGAAGACACAGAAAGAGAGGAAAGAAGCGCACAGAAGTAGTTTTAGGGAAACGGTGGTCAGGCATTTTCCAAACTGTAAACATATGGGCACTTTTCCATGCCTGTATTGTACTTGAATAAAATGAAAAGTTAGTCACCATGGGTTAAAAAAAACACACATGCTACTTGTAAGAGACGTTGAAATATAAAGCTACAGAAAAGTTTGAAGTAGAAGGATACAAAAAGATGAACCATGCAAACACTAACCAAAAGAAAATGGGTACAACAGTGACATCAGACAAAACAGACTTTAAGGCAAGAAGCATTACTAAAAAAGTACATTTTATGATTATAAGAGGCTCAATTTACTGGAAGATATAATAATTCAAAAGATGTATGCACCTAAAGACAACTTCAAGAAACAGCTGACAAACTAAAAGGAAGAACAGACAAATGGCTATTTTTCAAAGATATTAATATGTCCATTGAACACACAAAAATGCACCAGAGATGGTGTCTATGGGAGGTGGAGACCAAAGAAATAAAAGAGGGAAAGAAATTAAAAGTTAAGTAAGTGAGAAACCTTGCCATAATCAAGAGGTCAGCAGCAGACTTTATCTGCAAAGGGCAAGACAGTAAATATTTTAGGTTTTAAAGGTGAAAAGGCAAAATCAAGCAACTATTATTGCCCAAAGGCCGCCAGTTTTACACTTTACAATGTCAGAACTTATTCTTAGCACGCAGCATATAAAAACAGGCAGTGGGCCCTGCGGGCTCTGTTGGTCGGATGTCATCCCACAAACTGAATGGTCGCCGGTTTGATTCCTGGTCAGCGCACATGCTTCCTGGGTTGCGGGTTCGGTCCCTAGTCTGGGTGTGTGTTAGAGGCAGCTGATCAATGTTTCTCTCTCACATCAATGATTCTCTCCCTCTCTTTTCTCCTTCCCTTCCCTTCTCTCTAAAAAATAAACAAAATCTTTAAAAACAGTCAGGAGGCCACATCTGGCCCATGGGCTGTGGCATGCCAACACTTGTCCTGACTCAGATGACAGTGAGCCATGAAACAGGTAGGAATCGCTCAACTCACTGTACCAAAGGCCTTAATTTTAAAAATAAAGACGGAGCCCTGGCCATTGTGGCTCAGTAGACTGAACGCTGGCCTGCAAACCAAAAGGTCACTCACTGATCCAATTCCCAGTCAGGGCACACGGTTGGGTTGTGGGCCAGGTCCTCAAATGGGGGCGTGCAAGAGGCAACTGATCAATGTTCCTCTCACACATTGATGTTTCTCTCCCTTTCTCCCTCCTTTCTCCTCTCTCTAAAAATACACAAATAAAATCTTTTAAAAAAATAAAAATAAGGGAGGAAGGGAGGGAAAGAGGAAACAGGCTGTCCTACCGTCTGACACTCATTGCCACATCCACACCCAGAAAGGTGCACATTCTAGCACAGTGGACACATACCAGGGTCCGAGGAGCAAATTTCACAAGCACCTCCTGCTTCATAGGACAAATACACCATTTTCCTCCATGGCAATCTGCCAGGGGATGTCTGACTCCCTCATATAAAACTCCACGCCTGTGTCAGCACCCAGCTGTTGCGGATTTCGTCCCGCAAAATCCGTGGGGGGGACCGCACCGATTGCGTGAATCAAACTCACCCAGAGACACGCTTGGAGAATAGAGTCCGGCAGCCACGGGTCTTTCCCTCCATCTTGGAAAAGGCCCCGGGCATAGCTCAGCCTGGCTTTTTATTAGAAGCTTTAGGACACATTTACATTGGATTGATTATTCATGGGCTTATGCAGAACAGGGGTTTTTAGTTGGGTCATGAGGATATACGGGAAGGGAATAGATAAGGGGTAGGTTTACTCAGTAAAGTAAACATTTAGGGTACAGAGCATTAGGTTGTAAATTCAGGTCCGGTGGCAGACAGGACTGGGGTAGTACATTAAACAGGAGACAAGTAAATTGAGGGTAAGCTAACTAGGGCTGTTAACTGTTAGGAGACAGAGAAGAATTTCATGGACTCATTAACTTAAGTCTCTTGACTCTGGGAGGGAGAGACTCAGCAAGTCAGAGAATTTTTTAAGATACATTTTTGCCAAATTCCCATTAGAGAATTCCTTTTCCACTGACATGATCCACGCTTGTCCACATGGGAATAATTTTTCCTCACGTGGAGCTGAGCTCAAAAAGTGTAAATCCTGGGACTGCGAGTTTTCACGCGTGTGGAAAGAATTCCCACACCCAGCCCTGGGAAGATCATTAACACATACAAAAGTGAGGCCAGAAAAGGGCAAAGATTTGCAGAGACTGGTGGTCCTTGGTCGCCACTGAGTAGCCTGTAATAAGCCCCCCAATAACTAGAAGCAGCACATTGAGCATTTTGCCCACTTATACCTGTCCCTCCTCACTGACAGAGCCTGCATTACAGGCTAGCAACGTGCCTTTTCAACTTCCTTGCACATTCGAGTGGCCCATGAAATGCAAGCAGAAATTGCAGGGTGGAGCTTCTGGGGGAGCTATTTAAGGAGGCACACTCAGCTAAGGCACATTTTGCCTCGCCCCTTCCTTCTACCTGCGGCTGGAACATGGACAGGATGGCTGGAGCTGCAATGAAAGCCATATCCTACACAGCAGACTGAAGACAGCAGCGCCACCGTTCCACCCCAGGCCCCTAACTCCAGACTACTTCTGTGCAAAAGCAAAGTAAACCTCTATCTTGTTTAAGTCATTGTTGTAAGGAGTCCGTGGTCAACAGCAAACCCAATCCCACGAGCCCACTGGAAAAACAAGCTTAGTCACTTGCCTTCAAAGAGTGGAATGGAGTCACTGGAAAAGGTGTCCAAGGCAAGGAGGTCTTTGCCATCTTTAGACCCACTGCGTTTGTGCTTATGTTTTCTTCTGAAGAAGGATCTGCGCGCAGCTGCTGACAGTGTCTTTGAGGCATTGTTGTCATCTTTGACTTCAGACATGCTGAGCCTCCTGGAGAATTCCTGGTCCATCCTGCAGTGACAGGGAATGGCAGTCCTGGGCAGGGACCATCTCCTGCCCGGCCTGCCCATGAGGAGAACGAGAGCTGGAAGTCTAGGCTCCTCCAATACTTCTCTGCAGGTGTCACAGATACTTCACCCACCCATGCCAGCAAGGGCCCCTGGCACCACTGCTGTGGGGCAACACAAACACCAGTGCTGGGGGCAAGATCTCAGAGTGGGCCAATGTCTACATTCAGAAGGGTGTCAAAAGCAACTAAGCCTTCACTTGGTGGTATTATAGGCAATGCTTCCTGCCATAAGAGGAAATGAAGCACTGATACACACTGAACAGGACAGACCTTAGAAAGATTATACCAAGTCAAAGAAGCCAGCCACAAAAGACCACATGCTCTATGAGTGTATTCACACGAAAGTCCAGGACAGGGAAATCTACAGACACGGAAATATGAGTGGCTGCCTGCAGTTAGAGGAGGAGGCAGGGAAGCGAGAAGGACAAAGAGAGTAGCTAAAGGCTCCGTGACTTTTTTCTTAGATGAAGAGGATGTTCTAAAACTGACTGGTGAGGGCTGCACATAGTGTGAATATACAAAACCCCACAAATTGTACACTTTGAGTAAACTGCATGGTACGTGAATTATGTGTCAATAAATGTGTTAAAAATGTAAAAAAGTTATGTCTCCTAAATTGTCACTGTGCTTCCATATTGCACTGACTTATGTACAGAACTGACTTAGGCTAGAAGTAGCTTTTTAGATGAGCAATTGTGAGACAGACAGACCAGAAGCCGATGCAAATAGCAGAATGAGTCCCCCAGCCTGTGGGCAGTGCCACAGGTGCACCCCACCCAACCCCAAGCACCGCACATGAAACACTCACACGTATTTGCTGGGAATCTGCCCGCGCTGGATCTTCTGGGCATTCTCATCCAGCTGCCACGCCATCCAGGACCCAAATGTGCCCTGGGGCAAGGTGTCATCGACATAGAGGATGTCGTCTTTCTTAAAGCTCAGCTCATGCTCCACCTCTGCCAGCCGGTCATACAGGGCCCTGGACCAGGTGGGAGGGAAGAAGATCAGGAGGCCACATGCCGTAGCAGCCACGCTCCTGGGCCTGCTCTCCTGCTCTGAGCTCTCCCAGACCGCGATCGGGACCTGCCATCTCCCATCTCCCGTCATCCTGGTGCGGCTCCCAAAGAAGGGAGTCCCATACGACAGGACAAAGAAGCTGCCTTTCCTCCCTGAGATCAGGGGCTCCCTGGGGACAAGGGCTCCCTCACACCAATCAGATATAGAACTTACTGCCAAGGACCAAGGCCAATCTACCCTTCCCATTTGCCTTCTTCTCCGAGGCAAGGCTGATGGTCCCTACAGACTGGAAACTCCCTAGGATGGAAACACGTCATCCCTCACCAGGCAGGGGATCCTAGGGACAGGGATCCATACCTCAGGGTACACAGTTGATCAGTGTTTTTATTCTTTCTGTGGTCTCAGATTTTAGGGAATATTAAGGAAGCTATGAGCACCCCTTGGAAACCACCAGGTGCCTGTCCCCCCCACACACATTTCATGCAGAAAATCAGGGCACCGTGGACATACTGCAAAGGGCTTGACAGAGCTGGATCAGGGGAAGACTGGGAAAGGAGCGTAGCCCACAGGAAAATGGGGCTCTGAGGCCTTGAAATCCCCAGGACCAAACCCTAAAGAGGGAGCCATGGCCCTGCAAGCCCTCGTGGGTTTTTCTAAGTCACAAGTATCTCGCCATGAGCTTGCGGTTTGGGGCCCTAGTAATGACCACGGGCCTCACACTTTGAGGCAAGAATGCAAAGACATTTACTAGGAACAGTCTTCATCAAAAGCCCCTCCTCTGGCCCCAAATCCCTGGAACCCATGTCTACTGGCACCTGATGTAGAAGCTGTCTCCAGGCAGGCCCTTGACCTTGGCAAACTCCTCTGGGCGGTACTGCACCTTCAGGCGGACACCATCCTTGGGCTTCAGCATCTCCACATAGACCTCCTCTACCGTCTTGCTGCGCACATCCAGACTGCCGTACTGCCCAGGGACAGGGAACTGGGGTCAGAGGGCAGAAGCCAGGGGCAGCTTGGGCACCCGTGAGGGGCAGATTGTGGGATATGGTGCAGATTCAACATCCCCCTCACTGAGAATCTGCCTGCCTCCCCTTCACAGGCAGAGCTGAGTCACCTGCTCACTGTCTGCTCTGCACTCCACAGCAGGATGGAAACATGTCATCCCCCACCAAGAAGGGGACCCTAGGGACAGGGACCCATACCTCACAATACACAGTCGATCAGTGCTTGTTATTCTTTCTGAGGTCCAGAAGAAGCTCTGCTCTGTCCCCCAGCAAGTAATGCCACACTTCATCTTGCTTATGCTACCTGTATTTCTCAATGCCTGCAACCCAGCTCCCCCATCCAACAGGAGACCCAGTGAGAGGCAGATGAGAGTCCTGCCGCTGACAACAGCAGAGCGCCTCCCTTCCAGATGCCAGTGCCCACGCTGGGGCACCGCCCACTTCCCCATCATCTGCCCAGAGGGTCTTGGCAGCATTCAACACTGACAAGGGTCGCCATGAGAGGCTGTGCTCCTCCACCTCCGATGCCACCTGAGAATGCAGGAAGCCTGAAAAGCAGGCAGACAGGAGCCTGGCCTGCTGCTCAGCAGCTCAGAACTCACCTCGAGGATGAGGTCTCCTGGCACGAGGCCATCGGGGCCCTTGGCAGGACTGTCGTCCTCCACCTCGGCCACAAACACCCCGTGCAGGTTCCCACCACATAAATGTACTCCAAGCTCCAGCTGTGACTTTCTGACGAAGACGATTCGTGGCTCTGGGCTCTTCTTGGCATCTCCCACCATCCTTTCAGGAAAGAAAATGGAGTTCCTTAATCATGACAGGGAGGGAGGAAGGCACAGAAAAGATAAAACAGTGGCCAAGGCCCTAACCACTTCTGCTTGCTCCCATGTCTCATGAGGCCTCAGAATCATGGGGAGCTGAGGGTGGTCCCTGCATAGGCTCCAGTTCTAGTGATTTAGCTTATAGGCAGGACACTGAGGTTTGGCAGAGATGAAAGCCTGGGCCCCAGGTCACAAAGCCAGTTGGGAACAGAGTGGACATCAAAGCCCCTACTTTCTAGCCCAGCTGTTAACCAAGCGCCTTAGGCTGTGCATCTCTTCCACCTAGACTGCACTTCTTTTCCTCACCTTATTCTGCCTCAGGAAAGTTAGAGCCAGTCCCACTGGTCAGAGCGCAACTCATTTGGCAAGTGTTTACTGAGCAGCTTCTGAGGCCCAGGGACTGTGCTAAGCCACAAAGAGGGACCCACTGCCACCAAGGAACTCATAATGCAGTGATGAAGACGAAAACACTGGCAACAGTTTAACTGAAGGAAGGGGACAAGGGTGGAGCATGAGGAAAGGGAACTCAGGGGAGGTGCCAGCTGGTGATTACAATGTGCTGCAGGTCAGTTCCAATGTGACGGACTCCGGTGCAAAGGACACAGAGCTGGCCTATTCTGAGTGAGGCCAGGGCTTGGTCAAGGTCCCACCGCGACAGGGAAACGGCTCCGTGCAGGACTACATGCCCTGGCCTGAGGGGCCCTCTCCCCATCTCCTGCTCCAGCTCCCACGTGCGCCCTGCCTCCTCCTGCCCACAGAAAAGCTGACCACTCCTCTGACTGCTCTCCACCCCGACCCTTTGTACGCCTAACCCCTGCTCATCCTGAATGTTTTGACTTAGCTGTCACCATTCCCTGTCACACTCCTGACTGCTCCATCGCAGCCTGTACAGTCCCTCCTAGCAAGTACAAGACAAAAAAAGAAAGAAAAGGCAAGAGAGAGGCAGAGAAAAAGCCTGCTGTGCATCAGCATCACAGGACGATACCGCTGTCCAACACCCACATCTCTCAGAGGATGTGCTCCTGCCATGAAAACGACCCGCCTGACCTGCCTTGCCCACCCACTCACTGAGGCACACAGGTGGAAGGCTCACAGCATGCATTTGCTGACCTGGAGCTGGGGCCACTCTGCTTGGGTGGGGGGGTACCAGGGCCCTCGTCCTGCTCCATCAGCGGGTCAATGACAGAGGGATGCTCCGGGGTGGTAGCACCACTGCCCTGAAGAGTGGAGTGGGTGCTGGCAGGGTCCAGGTGGGAGCTGGGGACACAAGACAGGAAGAATAAGGAGCACACAGCCTCTAGCAGCCTGGAGCCACTCGCTGTCCCGAAGTGACCAAGGCTAGACTGTGAACAGGGACCAGATTACACAACCCTGCGCCCTGAGCCCTGAGAAGAGCAGATGCCCTATGGGCTTGAACTCAGGTCATCTACCCTGGAGAACCTGCCTGTCCTCTCCTCATCTCCAGTCCTCAACTCAGGGTCCCAATGCGAAGGTATCAGCCTAGGGGACACACAAATTTGCATCCCTTTCCCTCTGTGCATCTCGTTCCACCCTCCGGCTACACTGTGCCGTGCTGCATGGCAGGGCACGTCTTCCCCTTCTCTCATCTGCCCTGCAACCCAGAGCATGAGGGCAAATAAGGCAGTGTCTGCCTTTGGACAGGGGCTCTGTGTGTGAATCTCACCCCAGGGCCTCAGCTCCTGGTTGCTACACCCCCAGCTGTGGGGCCTCCTGCAGCACAGGGGGACCCAGCCATCTGTTTCCACACCATATTTCACATATTTCTAATATGTCCTTTCTCCAAAACCCAGGGCTAGTCAACTCTCCTTTTACAGCAATAGAACACCCAGAACTTGCAGCTGGTACCCTGGGTCTCCCCGTGGTGAACCACGCACCTGCCACACTCATCTCACCTCCCCCAGCCCAGACAGCCCTTCAGAGGCCCAGGCCCTCACCTGGACCGGGAGTGGCTGCTGAGCTGGTGCATGTGGGGGTTGTACTGGGCTAGGATGGTGATGGTGTCACACTGCTGCCCAATGATGAGCCGGGCCTGCTGCTCCGTGGCACTCCGCAGGTTTATGCCATTGAACTAGGAAACACCCAGAGTGGGCTCAGTGATATGGCAGAGCTGGGAACGTGGGGAACACGGCTCTTCCATGGAAGGGAGGCAAGGAGGAGAGGAGGGAGGGAAGAAAATAGTGCAGAAGGGCAGCTCCCACTTACCTCAAGTAACTGATCCCCATACTCCAGGCCGGCCTGGTGTGCGATGCTGCCCCCTGTCACCTTGGAGACGTAGACACCGCCCTTCTCTCCACTCACGATGGAGATGCCCAGTGGCTCTGAGCCCTTCTGCAGCTTGACATGGCGTGGCTCCTCCAGGTAGGGCCTTGGAAAAGAGACAACAGTTTGGGGGATGCAGACCCAAGGGAAAGGTTTGGGCAAGACTGGAGGCAAGGCATGCAATCAGCTATGCAGAAAGGGCCAGAGAACACGAGATGCTCCTGTGATGACACAGCTGGATGGGAACATGATGACCCCACCTTGTATGACAGTGATACACATTCCCACAACTTCATGCTACACAAACACAACAACCCAAGTGGACACGAAGCACCCAGCCCCAAAGACACAAAGAATGGTCCAACTGAACTAGAAGGACTAATATACGCAGGGGAAAGCACAAAGATTTTCATAACATAAGAACAGTTCCTTCACAATGTGCACTTTACAAACCCCCAGTGGGGTGTCAAGATGGCCTCAGGTGAAAAGAAATGGCTTCTGGGATGATATTCACCCAAGAAGAGACAATATAAAGTATCAGTTTTATATTTGCCTACACACTGGGTGATGTAAAATGATCATGGAAATTAAGCTAATGCAAACCCAAACCATTAAAAATGGAGCAGGGAGGCTCAGAGTAAGGCAGTGACCATGCACTTGCTGGCCTGCGGGAAGCTGACCATGTGCCAGGGGCATAAGGGGGCTCGAGCGGGAGCCTCAAGTCAGGCCAACCTCAGACTCCTCAGGGAGGAGGCCCTGGGCCTGGCAGCCATGGGCAGTCTCAGGAGGGATCTGTGGTGGTGAAGACATCTGGAAGGTGCGAAAGGTTAGAAACAGAGGGCTGCTCGGAGAAGGAAGACAACCACAGACTCCTGGAACGTAACAGACAGAAAGACAGCCGATTGCACTTCATGCTGCCCTGAGCTCTTCCTTTCAGGACAAAGTCATGGCCAAAGGCCCAGGTAGAACCAGCAGGAGAGCCATCTCCTTGGGCTGCCCTCCAGAGCACATGGGCGGGGTAGACCCACGTGGATCCACGCAGTAAAGGGTAGCAGGGCAGGAGGAGGGCAGGGCCCTGAACCATCCACCCCTGCCGCCCAGAGCAATCTCTCAAGCTCTGTGAGCCTACGCTGCATCCCCACTGCTCAGCACCCAGTCCTCTTAGACACGGAGACCAAAACCCTCCTTGACTTGTCACTTTTCCTCTCCCATGCTCCAGAGCATCCTCCCCTTCCCAAACTCACCTGCTGTGCAACGCCTTCCTTGACCCTCCAGCTCAGACGCATCACCAGTCCCTGGCCTGCACCCTCCATTACCTCAAGACTGAACACATATTAGAGTGCCAGGCAGTTTACAGTTCTAAGAACCCTTAGTGAGCAACCACCCCAACACCATCCTCACGCTCCAGCCAAAGACAATGGTATTAAGGCCCAGAGCTGGGATCGGGTCGCCTGCCCAGCCCAGCCTGCCAGTGCAGCAGAGCTGGTTTCTGGTCTGTGGGTCCTCATTCCTCACTGAATACTCTTTCCTCTGTTCCTCCTCCAAACAACACCTATCTCAAAAAAGAACAGGTAACTGAACCAAAATAGGCATACGACAGACGCCATGAAGCCATTACGAATGATACCAAGATTTACTGACACATAATGACATCCAGGACATGCTGCAGTTGAGAAGACAAGGCAGGTTGCTGGGGCAACACATCAGTGAATGCTAGGTAACCCCAACAAGGGTGGCCTCGCCCTAGGATCAACTCAATTGGAACTCTCCAACTCACACTGCTTCTACCAACAAATGCCTCCCCTTGACTGAGCCCTGGCCCACCTGCGGGGATACTCTGTCCATCCCTGTGTCTGGCACAGATGCCCAGGTCATGCTCACCTGTCCTTTCTCCGCTCCCCAAGGGCCACAGGGTTGACTGCAATTCTAGGCAATGTGGAGGCTGAGGTCTGGGACTGGCTACAAGAGGACAGGGTGTCGATGTTGAGGGGTGACTGCGGAGGTGTGCTGCATTCAGAATGCGACAATGAACCTGCCAAAAGAGGTGTCGGGTAACGTGGGCCTCAGTCTTGCATTTCATTCTCCAGCAGCGAAGATCCAGAGGGAGACATGATCCAGACATGTGGCCCCATGCCATGGCCACATCCCACGTCCTTGAATCAGACGCTCGGCTCCATATGGCCTTTCTCTCCCCCACACCACTAATGTTTACAGACTGGCTGAAATGATGAGGCAGCTATAAGCAATGCCCAGACACTCCACCGTGAGGACAGCGTGAAAGAGCAGGCAGGGGAGGGTGTGCTGAGTTCTCACCTCTGTCAGAGCCCATGACAGACCGAGGATATCTTGGTGTTGATGGGATTTTAATGCGTTCTGCCTTGAACTGCAAGTTGCTTGAAGAACCTATGGTTCCACAAGGGGAGAAACTTTAGGTCTGCGAGTAACCACCACCCCAAACCCCTTCTAGTGGTCAGGAAAGACACTCAGGCCGGACAAAATGCAAAGCAGGGCCCCGTCATTTACCCCCAAGGGGACATAAATGTGGAACAGGCAAGAAAAGCAGACACTTAACACCCAGTATCTGAATAAACTGTGCAGGAACAGCCTGCTCCAGAACAGAATCACACCGATCTCGTTTTTTGCCTCGGAACAGGGACAGTGACCCGAGTGAAAAAGGTGGCTGCTCACCTTCTCTCACAAGGCTGAAGCACCTCCACCACAGTCTCATTGTGGGGTAAGTGCCAGACTGCTCTGGGCTGCATTTTCCGTAAGTGAATAGCAATACAGAATCTCCCGGAATGCCCAACAAGCTCAGAGACAAGGAGCAGGGCTCCTGGGCCAAGGGGTTGCCAGGAACAACACACCGTCACTAGGGGGAGCATGGAGACACAACAGAAGGCCAAAAGAAACGTGCATTTCGAAGCTGATCTCAGCTCCGGAAGGGGAGAAGCCATGTGGGCAGGCCACCAGGAGGCCAGCCAAGATGATGCAGGTGGAGATGAAAAAGGCCGGGGGTGACCTACTATGGTGAGAAGGTTCTAGCAGTAGTTACCAAGGCGGGCACTGGAGGGCAGTGAGTTGGACCCATGGGAAGCTCTCATCTCCGAGTAGTCGCTACAGGCCCTGTGGCTCAGGTCCAGGCTCAGGCGTCCCTGGTGCTGAACACTGTGAGAGAACCAGACAGGTGAGGGGCCAGGACCAGACGCAGCCCCTGGGAAGAAACACAAGTGACAGGCTTGGGCAAGGCCTCCCTCCATGGGCCGGCAGAAGGGAGGCCCAGGAGCCAATGGCTGTCAGCTGAGGACAGCACCCTGCCTGCCACCATGCCCAGGGGAGGCATCCACAAGGCACCCTGCGCGTGGTAGAAAAGGCCACACAAATGGAGCGGGATCAGCATAGCCACTTCAGCCTCAGCCGGGGTCGGGCTCACTGTAGGAAGGGCTGCTACAGGGAAAACAGAGGCTCTGAATCCTGGGCGGGCCCTCATAGGGGAAGCCTCTCTTCCGGGGTGAGCAGGGAGAGGCTGGATAGGCAGAGGGCCTTGGAGAGCTTCAGTCGGGAGAACAAACCTAGCGACCCCGAGGGCAGAGAGCCCAGGCACACCCACACCAGCAGGCCTGCAGTCAGGCCCAAGGACGCCCTTTTCCGATTGCATAATGAGACTACAGCTCTTCCTGCCTAAACCCCCAGGGTCTCCACTGTGCTTAGAATAAAACCCAAACTCCGTATTGTGGCTGCAGCCTCTGCAGGGTTTGTGCCCTATGACCTGGGCTCACCTCCTGACCTTCCATGCCTTTGTGAAGCTCCCCGCCTCTGCCTCAAGAGCCCCCACACTGCTGTCAGGTGCCTGGGCCGCAGTGCCAACAGCCCTCCTTCCTGGGGACTCTGCCCCAGGTCTGTGCAGCTGGCCTCTGCTCAGCCTTGTCACAGCAGCCTCCCCCTGACCGGGGGGTCCTCCCCACCCTCTTCCAAGTCAGCCTAGCTTGTCACCTTGTATTATGGATTTCAGAGTTCTCAGCACCACCTGGCATCCCTCTGTTCACCTCTTCCTACCTGCCTCCCACACTTGAACACAAACGCCACGTGAGAAGAGACTTGTCCGTTTATTTCTACACTGCATCCCCTTGGAACTAGAACACGCCATGTCGCTTAGTAGGTGCTACATAAACACTTGTCCAGCACTTGAATGAACAAATGAAAGAAAGTGAGCCTGAGTCAGTCACTCGCTTTTTAAGAATTGGTTTCCTCACCGACAAAAAACAGAGACAGTAACAGTCCTTAGAGCCTGGGGTTGTTGCAGCAATTAAATGGGATATTTATAAAGGTCTCAGCACAGTGCCTGGCACATGAGCAATAAAGCACTGGCTACCATCACTACCATCTTTCCTTAAATACATTTTCAAGCTCCATGTTGGTGAACCAAGAGAGCATCCTTAAAGCCCACTTTGCCTGAGGCCCCTGAGCTACTCAAACCAGCCCCTTCCCAGCTAGACAAGGATGCTTTTCTGTCCATAAGCCTCTTTATGCACGAGGGACTTTATGCCCAGGTGGCTGTGGTGCAGGAGGTGTCGGGTGACTTCACATACCTGGGATGTAAAACCTGGGGGCCAATCTCTCTGGTGACGGGTGGAGAGCTGCAAGGGCCAACCCTGTGGCTACGCACGGTGTAGATGGGGTTCCTCAGGATGGAGCTCACAGTGGTGCTTGGAGTCATGCTCCGGGGAACAGTGCCTAGAAATGGGCTGGGTGAGAAGACTCGCCCCAAAGCACCCAGCCAGCCCCAGACCTGTGCAAGCCTCTGGCCTCTCTCCCTCTATAAAATTGGAGAACTCTCTTTGATGCTTCCTATTTCCCAGGCTGCTATGGGGCGAAAGCACTCTGAAAAGCTAAGAAATGTCACTGGCACAAGACTAACTATCACCCCAGACAGGGCAGCAATTGCTAGCTCTTTGGACCTCTGGCTGCTTCTTGAAATGACTGCCTCCATTGGGTGGCCCTGTGGGCCCACAAAGACCCTCTTCCTCCTGACCCTGCCCGGCTGACTTACCCACAGACGCTTTGCTGGGGTAGAGTGGGGGGTTGCTGTGTCGGCTGGAGTGCCCTGGCGAGTACGGGGACCAGTCCTGGAGCTCTGGAGAGAGTTCTCCACTGGCTGAGATGCACTTCTGCTCCTGCAGAACCAAAGGCAAGAGTGAGTGGCTTGGAAACAGGGGGACACATAGGTGTTTGCGAGCAACTCTGCGATTCTGTCCCTTACACACTAGCTCCTCCCATTTGGGCACGAAGTGACAGTTGGTAGATGTCACTGCTCTTCCAAGTTGCCTTACACACCTGGAAGAACTTCCCTCAAAAATACTCAAAAAAACTACAAAGAATCTGTTGTTTCCAATTAAGAGAACTTACGTATGTGTGTGTAGAAGGTGGACTGTGTATGCATCAGGGCTGTGTGAAGCTCTCTGTCTGCAGAGAGCAACATGGATTTATTTTCTGCTCACAGCACCCTCCCTTCTGGAAATGACTATAGCACCCACAACAGCAGCCTGCTGCTGGCTGACAGACGCACGAGTGCCATCTTCTCCCCGAAACCCTCAAGGTAGGCTCATGTCACCTGGTTTTGTTGCACAATTTCAAAAGCTTCTTGCTGAATAAGCAAATTAAATGCTACATCCAAGAACATGTTTCTCTCTTAGTATCATATCCTCGGTAATGTGCACATCCCACACTACTCTCCAGTCTCCTAAGGAGGGCTGCTTCCCACTGGCAAGCACCAGCTACCCCTTCCCCTCCCTCAGGTAGATGCTCAGGACAAAGGAGCCAGGGTCAAGCACAAGCTTGGCGACACAGGTTCAGGCCACTTGGGGCGTTCTCACAGCCAGCTACCCTTTCACACCCCAACCCCCAGCCCAGCAGTGGTTCTACCTCCAGGAACTGAGCAGGAATCACCACTGGTGCAAGCTTTGGCCGGAAGCTGGGCGCAGACTTTGGCCGGCGACGCTTGTGTCCCAGCTCATCCGTCTTTGGGGAGGTGAGGTCCTCATCACAGGACTTCTTGGCAGGCAGGTAGGAGGAGTCCCCATCTGCCTCAGGGTAGTAGCTGGAAGCAATGCGGACCCTGGCCTTGCGAGGGGGTGAGGAGTGCATGGGTTCCCCAGGGTCCACGTCGGGGGGCAGGGCACTCGGGGGGCTGGTGGATGGGGAGCTGCCCACCAGGGTGGCCTCGGACTCGGAGCTGGTTTCTAGCCTGTGCTGGAACTTAATGGAGTCACTCCTCCTAGGAGGCTTGGGGGGTGTCAGAGGCCCCACCCTCTTGGAGGGCTGGGGGGAATGAGCAGGCCCAGGGCCCGGGAGCAGGTACTCTATTTTGGGGGGTGTCTGGGGGCGTTTGAAAGTGTTAGGGTCAAAGATAGACTTTCTTTGCTTTGGCTTCTTGTAAACAGAGAGCTTCTCAGGCCCAGCCGTGGAGCTGAGCACGGCCTTGGGCCAGGTCCCGCCGCTGTTGGAGCTCTCGGGCTCGCCCTTATCCAGGGGAGCCTCTGTTGTCCCACAGGAACCAGCCTCAGTCTCGAAGGGCAGCAGGGGCCGCCGGCTCCGTATGTCCACCAGCCCATAGCCACGCTCCCCAGAGGCATCTGAGCGGAAGGAGCTCAGGCTACGCTCAGAGGCGCTGGGACATGTCTCGGGGGAGACTGGGAAGGGTCCCCCAGGGAATGGCTTGTGCAGGAAGGAGCTGCTACCTCCTGGGGGCTCCTTCCTGTCCTCCAGCCTGTCTGTGTAGAAGATGTCCGTCTGCGTGGAGTTGTTATGCTGCATCAAGTTCCGTTTATTCTGAGCCTGGACCTCTGGGCCATGGGCTCGGAAACTCAACATCTTATCAGAGTCCTTGATGTTTTCAAAGATGCTCTGGCCACTCCACGAGGAGCTCTGCGGGAAAACCTAAACAGGAATTGCAGAGGAATGAGACAGAGAGGAAAAGACCACGGAACCAGGCACGGCCCCTGAAAACACACCTGCAGGGAGAGCAATGGTCAGGAATGGGCCACATCCCCCCCAAAAAGGCAGACATACACACATGAACACACGCACAGACACGCACACATACCTCCCCCTGACTGGGGGGTGGGGGCTTTCTCGTGGCCCTGGTCACTGTGAACCCACAGGACAGCCACAAACTGCTCTTGACTTTGAGCACTTTCTCATATCACCTGGGTAATGTCCTGCACACTTTTCTAAGTTATTAAATTAAAAAATTCATGCCCTGGCTGGTATAGCTCAGTGGATTGAGCGCGGGCTGGGAACCAGAGGGTCCCGGTTCGATTCCCCGTCGGGGCACATGCCTGGGTTGCGGGCCAGGTCCCCATGAGGGCCATGTGAGAGGCAACCATACATTGCTGTTTCTCTCCCTTTCTGTCTCCTTCCCTTCCCCTCTCTCTAAAAATAAATAAAAATAAAAAATAAAAAAATCTTTAAAAAAAAAAATAAAAATAAAAATAAAAAAAAAAAAATAAAAAATTCATTATTAAAAAAGCATATCTTGTAGTACATTCACACAATGGAATGTTATTCAGCAGTAAAAAGAAATGAGCTATCAAGCCATGAAAAGACATGTAGGAAACTTGTATGTGTATTATTAAGTGAAAGCAGGTGATCTGAAAAGGCTACATATTGTACTATTCTGACTATAATACATTCCAGAAGAGATAAAACTATGGAACCAGTAAAAAGATCAATGGTTTCCAGGGGTGGGGGCGAGAGAAAGAGGAGTGAGCAGGTAAAGCACAGAGGATTTTTACTACAGTGAAACCACGCTGTGTGGTGCTGTAATGGCAGACCCACGTCACTGCACAATGTCCAAACCCACAAAGTATACACCCCAAAGAGTAAATCCTCATGTAAATTATGGACTTCAGTTAATACTAATGTGTTACCGTTGAAACAAATGAACCCCACTAATCCAAGACATTAGTAAGAGGGGAAGCAGAGGGGGGAACATGAGAATTCTTTGTTAGTTCAACTTTTGTATAATCTAAAACTGCTCCCAAAAAGTCTCTTAATTTTAAAATAATTAATTTTTTAAAACATCGCTTAGTAAAGTGGATGGGCTTATTTTTCCCAACTCTCTATTATTAATCTTCTCAATTCTGTAGGAAAGTTGATGGAAGAGTACAGCGAACAGGCATAAACCCACCATTCAGAATCGACAATATTTTTTTTAAATTGTCTGTATCTGTCAATATTGCAGAACATTTGAAGGTAAGTTACAAATACGACGTTTCAGCCCTAACAATTTTATCACGTACTTCCCCCAAATAAGGCCATTCTCCTCAGTAACCCAATACTGTCATTATACTCAGAAAATTTAAGTTCCCTAGGATCAACTAATTATTCAATCCAGATTCAAAAGCACGCCACTCTCTCCAAAATGTCCTTCAAAGCTGGGGGGTTGGGGGGGGGGGGCTTGTGTTTTTTTTTGGTTTTGTTTTTAAACACGATCCTGGTCAGGGTTCATGCACATCCTGCGCTTTATAAATCAATACCCTCTTTTCAAGGGTCTCAGGGACACGGAGAAGGCCAGGCGTATGGAGCTGAGGCTTTGCCCCGCGCACACCCCGCAAGAGCAGGGATGGGGTGGGCGGGGCCCTTACCTTCAGGAGGGAGAGGGTCAGGGAGTCCTGGCAGCTACGCAGCAGAGATTCACACTCAGTCAGAGATTTGTTGTCCAGTGCAATGCCATTGATCTAGGGCCAGACAGAGAGCCCGTCAGGCCTGCTGCCCGGACAGGGCTCTGCACCCTGCCAGCCCATGTTGGACAGGGGGCCTAGTTCTGTGAGGTGTCCAAGTCTGAAGCTGGCGAAGGAAAGAAAGCCCCTCCCCAGCAAGGCCTTTCTGGAGCAAATGAGACACACAGCCTTAAAATTTCTCTACAGGAAGGTACCCAGGACACCAAGGGACCCAGGGGAAGAGCCCAGCTCTGGGGCTTCCTGCTGTGTGATGTTGGACCTTGATTCCAAACTCCTTCCTGCACGTGTGCCCCCCAGGGGCGGGAAGAGATGGAAAAACAACATCATGGGGTAAAAGGCCTTGGTAGACTAGAAAATGCCACGTGAGATGAATAGTCATCACCGTTCACGAAGACACACCACACTGCTTATGGTTAAATTCCCGGCCACATCCCTCGCAGATGTGTTCCAATCCTTGGAAACGCATGTGTGCAACAGGTGACCAGTTAGCCCAGGCTGCGTCCACACCCCGGAGCACTGCACCCCACAGTGAGAAGGAACACGCTGCCCACACACCCAGCCGTGGCTCCTTCTCACAGCACCATGCTGAGCAGAAAAGCCAATTGAAAGGTCACACACTGTATGGCTCTACTTATTATATGCTGTTCACGAGATGATGAAATTACAGAAATGGAGAACCGATTAGTTGCCAGGGATTCTGAACGGGAGGAGCAGGGTGTGGGTGTTAGTATAAAGGGGTCACAGAGAGAGATCGTGGTAGTAGGACAGTTCTGAACCTTTTTTGTTGTTGTTTACCTAAACATGATCAAATGACATAGAACTAAATACACACACGGAACCAATGTCAACTGCCTGGTTTTAACTTTATTTATAATATTAGTTATGTAAGATGTAATCATTAGGGAAAACTAGGTGAAGGGCATATAGGACCTCCCTATATTATCTTTGCAACTTTATTTTTAATACCATTTATTTAATATAACTGAATTATAATTACTTATATATAACTATTTCAACATCAAAAGCTTAAAATATGCAGAAGGATTATTTTAGAGTGATGCATTAATTTGGTTGTTTTTTCTTCATAACTTTCCCACATCTTAAAATTTTTCACAATGGCCATGTTGCTTTTAAAGTCTGACACCCCAGGAATCTGGAAAACACTGGCAAAGATGTAAAGCAATGAGCTCCGCTACACACTGCAGGTGGGATTAAAAAGGCCATGACCTTTTGGAGGCACAGGGGAAGACCATTTCAAATGTTCAAAGCAGGACATAAATGCTCATCTGATCCAGCAATTCAGTGGCACGCACTCGTGGGCCCCCTGTAGGGACGAAGCAGTGGCCACACAGCAGTGGCCACACAGCTTCACTTGTACAGGCAAAGGTGTCCTGAATGACCCCTGGGGGCGGGGCGGGGCTTAACAGCTGGTCCTGCTGCCACTAAGGACCATGTGGCTACTGAAATGGCCCAGACACACCTAGAAGAACCACAGGTCACGCTGCTAACAACAAAAACAAGGCTAGCAGCCGAGAAGATTATGATCCCATCTGCTTTTTTGTTTTCAAAACGTGGGAGATGCACACGTTTTAAACACTTCTGGAAGAAATGTCTGTTCTTCACAATAATTGCCATGCGAGTGGGACGGTGTGCCCAGAGCCAGAGAGGAGTTCCTGTCACTGAGCCTGCTGAATGATTGGAATTTTGGGCGTGTGTCATGAAAACGGGTATGCCTTCAATTTTAAAAAGTAACTTAAAAATATTAAATATGGATGCCCTATGACTGAGCAATCTCACGGCACTGCAGGGATGTGTTCATGAGGGATGCTGTTAAGTATCCCCAAAGTGGCTGCTTCACACAGGTGAAGTCCACAGCAGGGCTGTTTGCAATTGCAGAAACTGAAAACAACTTAGGTGCCCACCAATCACAAGAATAATTTAAACTACAGATACTCAAACAACAGGACATAATGAGGTAGACAAAAATAATAAGGAGAGACTTGGAAAGATATCCACAGTGTAGAATGCATATTGCAGAGAACATAGACGACTCCAGACAGAAACCATGAATCTCAGTCTGTGTATACAATTACGGTCTAGCTGGGAGCATACCTTCCAAATGGGCAGAGAGAACACCTTCCGGAGTGAGACTGAAGGGAAAAGAGGGGACTACCACTTTATACATTTTTGTATTGCTTGAATATTTTACAGCAAACAAGTCTTACTTTGGTAATAAAAAAGAAATTTAAAAATAAATGGATAAAATATTTAGTCAAAAGATTTCTACAAATTCACATTCGGATATCTATTTTTTTTAAATTGACCTAGCTTTACATTCATATATAGAATAACGGTTGTAGAGAAATATAGTAAAAATGTTAATAGCGGTTATCTATAGGTGGTAGCAATAAGACATTCACATTTCCTTCCTAAACATCTTCCTAATTTTCTATAGTAAATAGAAACATACTATCAGAACAAAAAAGTCACATTTAAATGTTCACTTTTAAAGAATAAGGCGAACATAAAAACAGTGTTCGTTACGTCTCGTTCAGGCCTCCCACATTTGTAATCTGACCGTCCACGCCCAGCAGACAGCCCAGCTCTCGGAGACTCACCGCCACGATCCTGTCTCCCACGGCAAGGGACCCCTCCTTGGCGGCCGGGCTTCCAGGCACCACAGCAGCAGCATACACTCCATTCTCCAGACTGATGCCACTGTCTGGGAACCACAGGGCGGACCACAGGCGGTCCCTGGTTAATCCTTGCCCAGGCCCCATGGTCCTCTGGTTGTCCCGCCTCATCTTTGGGAGATACTTTTACAAAACTGGCAGATTGTGACCTGTCTATCCCAGCACCCCACCTGAGCCAGACCACACAGGGGCTCAGTCACATCTGGTCTGGTGAATCATTCAGAGACAAGCAAGACCAAGGACCCAGGTGGTCACATGTTAGGGAAGCACATGGGCTGCATTTAAGCAGCATCAATACCTCAACCCTAGCAATGAAGTACACCTGAAAATACACACATCCCTCAGCACAAGAAAGGGCCACCCTGCCATCCAAAGCACTCTGCCCACTTCTGTGGGCTGCTACCTTTCTGTCCACTCAGGTTGATGTGCAGTGGTGTGACCACCTTCCCGCCCAGGGACTTCCTCCGCCGCACGACCATGTTGATGGCCCCCTCCCCATTGAGGAGAGCCTTGATGGCCTGCTTCTTATCCTTGTTGATAAGGTCCACGTCATTGATTCTCAGCAGCCAGTCATTGACCCTGAAGAGGGGCACAGCCAGGTCAGTGTCCATGCAGGTCTTGGGACCAGGGGGCAACCAACTGTTCCCATTGGAGAGTCAAATGCCAGAAAGCAGGTGACCCACATATACATTCAGAAAGATTCCCCCTTCCAGGATGGTCAAATGATTAAAGTCATATAGTGGAGCTAGACTGCCTGGGTTCAAATCCTGGCTCTACTGCTTACTAGCTGAGTGACCTAACCCCTCAGGGCCTCAGTGCCTTCAACTATAAAATGGGATAGCACTTACCTCATAGGATGGTAAAGATTAATTACATAACGTGCTTAAATCAGTACTGAGCATATAGCAAGCACTATTTTATCATCATAGGTATTTCATGGAATGAGTATGCAGTGCACATTCTATACTCTCATACATACTGCCTGAGCACTTTTCTACCTGGAGATACAAAAGGCAGCACCTGGTGACTGGAGAAAGGTCAGGTTCAAAGGCAACTGAGAGTCAGAGAGTGTCCTTTAAGAACAATGTTAGCAGCTGAGCCTCAGATAGACTGAGTCCCTCAGACCCTGGGATGCATGCATTTAACTACCACTAGGCTCTCCAGGTCCTTTCATTGGGTCAGAGGGCCCAACCTTCCCTCCAGAACCTGGGCTTCCTCAACTCCTACCGTAAGCGGCCATCTGCAATGCTTCCTTTGTCCACCTTAGTAACAAATATGCCGCAGTCCCCAGGTAAACAAGGCTCATTCACACCTTCCGCCATATCGAACCCCAGTGCCTTCAAATCAACGTCCTCCTGTCAAAACAGCAGGAGCACACTTTATAAAGCAGTGACAAGAAGCATTTGATGCTTAAACCCCAAACCATTCACTCTAATGTGGGGACTTTCCCTTCACCATGATTGACAAGGAGACTTAGTCCCCAAGATACAGCCTATGAGCAGCTATAGTCTTCCCCTTTCACCTACTGCAGACACACGTCCCCACCAGCATCACCCTTGGGGACTCTGTTCTTCCCTCTGCTATCCGTGGGCTGTGTCAGCACCTGTCACATGACACAGGAAACCAACGTGCTGTAACCCAGTTTGAGCATTTGCATCCTGGGAGGAAAAGCTGAACCTCCAAACTAGCAATTGTGACACTGGGGGACACTGCAAGAGGGCCTCCCTCTTCCTCCACCATCCAAAGTCTTCATGTCAGGAGAAGAACAAGAAAAGACATGAAGAAAGCTTACGGTCTCCCTTTCAAACTCTACAACTTCCGTTTCCCACTCCATGGAATCTGTGTCGATGGCTGAGTCATGGGAGCTGTGGGCCATCAGCTGCCGGAAGCGGGCCTCCTTTTCCAACTGGGATTCCATCTGCTCCCTGTGAAGAGAGGGAGCCATGGCAATGGCCTGTGGGAGGTGAAACATCCCCCGCAAGTCTCAGCTTGGAAACCAGGTGGACCACTCATGAAAGCTCAAAGGGGCTTTCACCTCATATTTCCCAATAAATCTGGAGCATCAGGTCAAGGCTTCTTGGGTATCAGTAGGTTTTTATACTGTGTTTTTTTTAAAGACTCAGAAATTCTTCTCACACTTATCTAGAGGTTTAATGCAATTCCTATGGAAATGCTAACAAAACATTTCCATAGATACAGACAAGACTATTCTAAAATTTATAGGGAAAGGCAAAAAAGGTAGAATAGCTACATCAATTGTGAAAATGAAGAATTAAGTGGAAGGAATCACTCTACTTAGTTTTAAGACTTTTTATACAACTAATGTATTCAAGACTGAGTGGAACTGCCAGGAAGATGGACATAGAGATCCATGAAAAAGAATAAAGAATTCAGCCCTGGCTGGTGTAGCTCAGTGGATTGAGCACGGGCTGGGAACCAGAGGGTCCCGGTTCGATTCCCAGTCAGGGCACATGCCTGGGTTGCAGGCCAGGTCCCCGTGAGGGCCATGTGAGAGGCAACCATACACTGCTGTTTCTCTCCTTCTCTATCTCCCTCCCCTCCCCTCTCTCTAAAAATAAAAAAAAATAAAATCTTTAAAAAAAAAGAATAAAGAATTCATAAACAGCCCCGCAAACTACAAAAGGTGCAACAGTAATTGAATAGGACAGTCTTAACTAGTGAGGCTGGAGCAGCTGCACAACCATGGCAAAAAAAAAAAAAAGGAATCTCAACTTAAATACCACACCTTATAAAAACTAATTCAAAATGTATCACAGATTTAAATGTAAAAAATAAAACTTTTAGAAGGAAAATACAGGAGAAAATCTTTGAGATCTAGGGTTAGGTTAAGGGTTTTCAGATATAATACAATTCACTGAAAATTAAAAACAAAATATCAATAAATTGAACTTGATCAAAATAAAAACTTAAGCTCTTAGAAAGATCCAGTTAAGAAGATGAAAAAAGACACAGTAACCTTGTGCTATCCTGCAGTCACTTGCATATAATGCCCTTCTTCGTACAACCTGGGCCCAGACCACCCTCCCAATTCCTCAGCCCTGCCTATTGGGCTCCTGGCACACTCATGACTTACTTTTGTTTCTTTCCCAAGAGAACATGCTCCCAGGCTCACACCTCTGGCTGGGCTGCGCTCTCGCTGGCCAGCCCTAGAATGCTACCCAGCCTCCTGGGCAAAGCTCCAAAGCCTCCTCCTGCGCCCCACCCCAATCCCCCCCATGCAGCCTGGAGCTCTTCGTTTAATGCTGCCTGCACCCGCCTCGTCTCTCTCCCACTGTCAGTCCTGGTGCAGCAGCACAGACGGCATCACAGCACCCACAGGTTACAGAACTCAGCAGGAAGGAGATGCAAAGACAGATGTGCTGACCAAGGAAGCTGACTTTCTTAGACGGCCTCGGCAACTCCAATGCAATTAAAATGGAAGCCTCCTTCCATGTTGAAGCCCCAGAGGGTGTAGGCTGAAACCTAATTTGATTCCATTACTTGCTAGACCCAAGGTGGGTCCCTGGAGAGACTGCGGCTTTGCCTCAACCTCTGAAGTTTACTTTAGAGCACTCAAGCCCCAGAGGTTCTAGGTTTTTAAGAAAGGAAGCTGCTTGTCTTCTGTCAGATGTTACTGAATGGGAAGGGGAGGAAAGCTGTAGTCCCTTCTGAAAGGCATAGCTCGAGTAAGCAAGGCTTGCACACTCACACTCACAGGCTTCTCACCTCCCTTCCCCACTCTACCAGCTTGGGAAGTTCCGGGAGCAGACAGAGAGCCACCGCTTCTCCGCTAGAACCTGGCTCTAGGCTCCAGTAATAACTACTGGCCTCTGCCAGTTTCTCGTTTAAACTTTGGTCATTGTATTTTCAATCCACTGCTTAGAGTCACCATGTCTTAAGGGACGCCCCTGGGAGCAGTGCTGTCGCTGAGGGGGGTTATCTGACATCCCAAACAGTCTCTTCCAGACGGGCATCCACAACACAGAAGGACAGACTGCTGAGTGGTGGTCACAATCACCTGCAAAACTCTGTACCACAATCTGTTGTTGCTTTGCTCCTTTATGCCCTTGCCTCTCTGATGGCTGCCTGCAGTCTGCCTCCTGTGTGCTGTGAACCCCACAGGGCAGGGACCTGGTCAGCCTGCTCAGCTGTTTCCCCTGTGCCTCCCTCAGGCCTGACCCAAACAGAGCAGGCACACAGTTAATTCTCGTTGAGTTGATGAATGAATGAGGGAGGGAGGGAGGCAGGGAAGCAGGGAGGGAATGAGTGGACAGTGCATGCTCATCTGTCCCCAGATGGCCTGCCTGTGAGCAGGGACCTTCCTTCCTACATGTCTCTGCACATGTGCACATCTCCATGTGCTGTCATTTTCTCTGCTGGTCTAAGAGTTTCTCATTAACTCCCCACGTGGAGACAGCATCTGAACCCATTCTACAGACTGACAGAATATAGCAAGAGAGAAGGGACAGATGGCGAGCACCTGCCCTGAGAGGAAAGGCAGGCACTCCGTCCCCAGGTACCAGCGCAGCCCAGGAAGGCGCCCACCACGGCATACTTGAGCTCCTTAAGCTCCCGGCTGATGTCGTTCTTCTGTTTTCGAGTGTCGTCCAGGCTGCGCAGGGCCTCGGCCAGCTCTGTCACTGCCCTGTCCCGCTCCCGCCTCAAATTGTCACAGAGCGTCCTGGCAAAAGAGGCAAAGGGCCAGGTCACCAAGAGAGGTAAGGGATGGAGGACTCACAGCCTGCAGTGAACACCCCAGGCTCCCACCTCGCCCCCAGATGCACAGGAATGTTTGCAAGTTGAGAAGTAAGGCCATTAAGGCCAACCCCACTGAGGGGCAAAGGTAATGCTGAGGACCCGGGAGAAGAGACAATCCTCCAGTTACCAGGCAACAAGCACTGGGTTCCAAACACCCGGTGCTCACCCCACTGCTTCACTGTCAATGTGCCTGGGGTAAATGACCACCTCTCGCCCCAGCCCACCTGGCAGCCCTGTGCTCCAGCACTGACCAAACGCCTCATAACCACTAACACACAGGCCTTTGCAGAGCCGCTTCCCAGCCCACAGCCAGACTGAGCCCCCCACTCAGACAGGAATCATGCCTCATGCGTCTCTGCAGCCCTGAGCTCTGTGCAGATACAAAGGGCAGGCTCGACAACCCTCTGCTAAAGGACATACAGCTTCTGGGACCTTGGGACCACCTCAGCCACTCGGAGAGGAGGTGGAGACAGGGGACCTGGCAGCAAGAGAATCTGTGCCCTGTGCCATCCCCAGAACTGCATCCTGTTACTGGATGGACCCTGAGAGCTGTCCCCCCTTCTCCATGGCCCCATATCCTCCAAGCCCTGAATCCTCATCTCCTTACCAACCTGGGTGGACATCAGTCTCTCCTTCAAAAGGCCACAAGAGATCTTTCAGAAACTCTGATTACCAAGTCCTTGCTTACTACCAACAACCCCTCACCCCACAGCCTCTCCTGGCTCTATGTCAACTAAGGATCCAGTCTACATTCCCAGGCTTCCCTTTTCAGGCCCTTACAACCTGCACTCAGGAGCGCTGTCAGCTGCCCGTGCTGTGACTTCACACCCATGTCCCTGTGCTGCCCTGAGCATACCACACCTTTGCTCATGAGGTTTGCTCATGATGTTTGCTCGGGTTGCAATGCCCTTCCCCTCTCCATCTGGAAAAATCCCACTCATGCTTAAGTTCTGGCTCAAATGCCATGCTTTCTGGGGAGACCCCCCATCTGTTACCCCCGCCCAGTGCCCTGCATGCCCCCATCACAGCTCTGCCTGGGGCCCTAGAATTCTCTGTCCATGCATCTTCCTTCCCCACCGCCCCGTCTGACAAAGTAGCTGCAGCCCCACAGTGCCAGCCCCGCACAGGCATCACAGCCACCTGGGAGACTTGGAGGCTGTCCCAGGGTTTCCTTGCTCAAGTGGCCTAAGATCCTGGCACACAGTAGGTACACAATGAACACTGACAGAGAAAATGCAGTTCCGATGGTCAGAACTGAGAATGAGAATGAAACGTAAGGATAAAACCTGGTCTTGTGCCACTTCACAGTGCACACACTGACGCCTAGGGTGAGGTGGGATGGGATGGAAAGACATAACGGGAAATACTAATGCTCTGAGGCGAGGTGGGGCGTCACGTAGGGTGGGAAGGGAAGCACACAGTCACTCTCACGTTACCTGAACATGTGGCAAATGATTGTGGCCCTCCCCACAGACCCCGTGTGTCCTGGGGAGACCCTGAGGCCAGGCCAGCCCCGGGGCATCGTACCGGATGCTGTCCCGCTCCGCCACGATCTTGTCCCGCTCCTGGAAGGCCCAGTCCCGCCGGCACTTGGCCACATCTGCCTCCTGGAGGGCCTCCTTCAGCTCCTGGCACAGAGCCTTGCATTGCTTTCTAAGAATTTCAGCCTCCTTGCTGGCTCTCCCGGCATCCATTGTTACCGTGTCTTTGATCTGGTGGGAATGAGGGGCAAGCAGGGGAGGAGGTTACTGGGCCTTCTGGCTCAGAAGTACCATCCAACGGGTGCAGGGGCTGGTGCTGAACTCTTGGGAGGTAGAAGGAGGGAAACAGCAGGACCCCAGCCACAGACCATCCCAACACCACCCTATATGCCTGTACCCCCACCCCACCAATGACCATGTGCCCCACAGCCACACTCAGACCCCCGGTGACATTAAGGTCCAGTCCAAATTCTCACAACCCCACATAGAGCCTGGACTAGAACCCTAGTCCCTCCTCAGCCAAGGTCTCACTGGCCCATGTGGAATGCCTCTCCTGGAGGGCTTGTTCCAGGTTCCACCCTGCCACTTGTGTGGGTTGTACCTACGAAGAGCCACCACATCTCTCTAAAGTGCGCCCATGCCACAACACAATGACACAAGGCCTGATGCAGTGAAGGGTACAGACACTGGTCATGACAAGTCACAACTCCCTGTTTCTGCAATGCCGGTTTCTATATTCTGGTCTTTATACTCTAGCTTATGGAGTTATTTTTAAATGACTCCGTATCTGAAAAAAAAAAAACAACAGCAGCGTTTTTGCTGGTGAAGTCCCGTGTATCTCAGCTCATTTTAAAAGCTGAAATCTGAAGTATTTGCTTCTTGACACTTCCTCAAAGCACTGCACGCTCCATTAAAATTTCAAATCAAACTCTTAGAAGCGCTCATACAGAAAGCTCCCTCTGTGCCGCTATACTCTTAGAAAACATGGGGGAAATGACAAGCAAGTGTCTACTGCAAAAGAAACTCCTACCCTAGCTCAAAGGCTTTCTGAAGAAGCAAAACACAAACAAGACAGGAGAGGAACAGATACTACTGTTTCTGCATTGGGAATCTCCACCTCTGAGTGATAAGAGTAAGGAAGACAAACACACCAAGAACGCTTCCACTGACTCCGCAGCAGACAGCACTGTAGCCTCCGCTAAAACATGCTCAAAAAGATCTCAGAAGTTCAGCCAAGAGACAAATAAGAGGGAGACAGGAAAATGTATGCAGTCAGTTATCACTCCCTGCTTGTCTCTCATGTACAGAATCAGAAAGAGCTGGGGAAAAATCTGCACAAAAAACACCACCTCACCTCGAGAGAGGGAGAGCGGCGCCCTCCGCTGGGAACTCAGTTCCCAAGAGCAAGTCAAATTATTTTAGTTTTGATTTTTTTCCCGTTTTTATGCAGTGATAGGTCTTTTATTTTGATGGTTTTTAGAAATAATTATTTTTATTAATTCTATCAAGAACTTAAGAGTGCTAACAGGTTTAATGATAATATCTTCTTAAGTCTATATTTCACTCAGTGTTTTACGGTAACATAGTTTTCCACTTGAACTATGTTACCCGTGGTTTCGATAAAAGGGCTTTCCTTCTGGCCCCGGATAATCATCTCAAGCTGAAGGCCAGCAGTGGAGACAAAGAGGGATCGATGCCAGGGAATTAGGCAGAGCCTACTCTCTCCCCCTCTCCCCTTCCTGCCACTGGGCCCCCATCAACGTTAGTCTCCAGAATGAGAACACCCCCCCAAACACTGCTTCCTTCGGAGAAACCCTGGAAGTATATAATACTTAGTTTCATTGAGAGGGAAGAGGACGAATACAGTAACCTAATTAAAAAGGGCAGGAGAACTGGGGAGCTAAGGTCCCTTTGCCCAGGCCCCTGATTATACCAATGAGGAACCACAGGGTCCATAAGTGACTGCCCCTGAGGTCCCACCTCAGGGAGCTGAGCCCAGAACCCAGGTCTCTAGGACTCTTGCTCCTGTGCTGCTTCTTCCACACCATGCAGATCTCTGTCTGCAGAAGTACCACCCACGATCTCCTTCTGCCACCCTGGGTGACCTTTTCTAAGGAAAAGATGGGCTGGTTTTCTCAAGACACTCACCCTGTACAGGCATGAGGCCAGGGAAAAGGCCCAGGGGCTGCATCTTGGCCCCCAGCAGGGGAAGAGCCCACACCAGGGTGTCTTGTAGGGCCCTGAGGAGATTAAGGCACTCCCACCCATACCTCAGAGCCCAAATGGGCCAGGCCACAAAGCCGGCCCATTCTGGATGAGTCGGGGAGTGGTCTCATGGGAAAAGCCAGACAAAGTAGAGGAGGAGCCCAGGGTTTCAGTTCTGGAAGCTGTTGAGGGAGGGGCGGGAGCAGGGCAAGGGGGACGACGCTCTCCTCTCCTGCCTGCTGACTCAGATCGGTGCCTGGAAAAGATTCCTGCCTCAGCTGACAAGCAGACTTGACACTGAGCCAATGCCCCCTGTGAAGGCCGGGAACCAGCCCGCAGGCTGAAGGGCAAGTGTGAATGCTGGGAGTGGGGTGATGGGCTGCCACCAGATGCTAGCGCCTCAGGAAGTCAGTGGTTCTTCATCTTTCTCAGTGCTTTCCACCATCCTATAGAGGCCACAGTTAACCTCACAATTCCAAAACCCCTTCCACACGGGCTCTGTCCTGTCCCAGGCTCACCCCTTATGTGCTTGACATATCGTCCTTGACCTTTCGGTTGAGACTGACTCAGTCAGTTTCAAAGTTTCACCCATCATTTTGTTTTTTATTGGATAACATTCTCCCAACCATTAAGCTCTCAGATGGCAGAGTGTGAAAATGAGTTGATAGTTTTTCTAGGACAATTACCAATTCCTAATATACATTGTATTTGCTTTTTAAAAATTGCTTCTCATGATCTTTTACAAATTTCATCAAAGTAAATTCTCTTTTTCACAATGGCTTTCACCTTGATGGTCAGGAAGTCTCACTCCCTGGATATGAAATTGCCATTAGTTGGCCCATTTTTGCCTACAAAAACAATTTCATAGGGTTCCTGACAAAGTAGCTAATAATCATCTTAATAATAAAGACTCAAATCATGCCTACTTTGAGTGGGCACTATTCAAAGTGTGTTTTCAATATTAATTCATGTGATTGACATAACCACCCACGAGGCAGATGCTGTTATCATTTCCATTTTGTCGATGAGGAAACTGAGATCCAGAAAGATAAGAGGTCACGTGACTGCGAAGGCCCGCTCTCCCAGCACAGGGCCTGTTCCCCCTGCATCCATGGCCCCTAGCGCTACCTGGTCATGAGGAGGTGTCACCGTCCAAGAAAGCTGCACAGGGCCGGGCCACCCCTGGGGCACTGGCCCTGCCTGTTGGGTCCAGGAGGCTCCCGCTCCAACCACCCAATGCCTGTCCTCCCCTGCCAATTTGCCCAACCCTTAACACCTTGCTTTTCAGCTCACAGACCGTTTTTAAAAGCTGCATTCCAAATGACCTGCACAGAAAAGCAGAATGGAGAGGCATTTCAATGGGAAGAAAGTCTGCTATGATCAAGTTCAGCAGCTCTAAGCACAGCCACAACACTGACCAACAGGGCAGGAAGGGAACCCCAAACCAGGGAGCCAGTGGGACACCCCTGTACTTGTGGGTGAGGGCTGTCCACGATGAGGCCCAGAGGCCGGGAGGAAGGATTCAATGAATCCACACTGGGCCCCCAGGAGGCAAGCTAACTGGCCTAACTCGACTGCTAATGAACCGCAGGCCCCTGGCCCTGGGGGCCTGTCCCCTAGGGAGCAAGACTGTGGAAGGGCCTCTGGCACAGCCTGGTGTACTATCTTCCCAGCAGGAGCCAGGCTGCCCCTTAAAGAGCAGACCCCTCAGGTGCTGGGAAAAGAGCCCTAAGGGTGTTCTTCTGACTCACAAAGCCAAAGGTATCTATGGCTTTGGGAAGGTGGTCTTGGGATCGAGCTTCTTAAAGAGAGCAAGTCCCTGAGATACCACTGACTTTCAGCACAAGACTGATCAACAATTATTTCACAATGGGTTTGAGTGTGAGTGTGTGTACCCGGAGCACATGAGTATCTGGGCATGTCACCTGACTTTCTTCCTACAGTGTAAGCTGAGGAGGCCTGAGACTGTAGCCAGAACTCCCTTTCATCCCTGCAGCCCAGATTAGAGCCAGGCACTGAGCACAGTGAACTCAGCAATACCCCGGGCAGTGTCCAATAACCCTGCCCTGCACTCTGACGCAGGAGCACGCTGCTGGTCAGACACCGTGTGCACCACAGCCCTTCCTTCCTCACTGCTTCTCCAGGGTCTCGTAGGCCAGCCGCCCAAATACCTACCTGCCGCAGTGCCTCCATCTCCTCGCTGGCTGCCTTCTTCTCTGACGTGCTACTTTTGAGCTTGGACTCGGCCAGCTCCACCTCAGTCTGCAGCTTGTCCAGCTCAGAGATGACCTGGTCACGCTCGCTCATGATGAGCTTGTACTCGCTGTACACTGCATCCCGCTCCTCCTTATACTTCTCTGACTCCTTGGCCGTTTTCGCCTGCGTGGTCCTCAGCTCTGTCAGCTCTGACTGCAGCAGCTCCATCTCCCACTGCAGGTCCTTATTCTGGGCCGTGGCCTTGTTCAGCTCATGGTGGATCGTCTCGAACCTGGGGGAGAAAGGCAGCCAGGACGTGGGGGGTGGCGGGGACCGGCCCAGTCAGCTCTGTTGTGCTGGACAGTCAGGCGTGAAGTTTCAAGGGAGGTCATTCTCTACACCCCTAAGAGAAAAAATTCATGGAGTACCAGTGCCCCTGGACCTGGAATTTTTCTCAGCCTTTACAAAACCCAAAGTTGAACTGAGGACTCCATGCCCTCTGCTCTACTAGAAACAGCAGCAAATTTCTCCCACAGTCACGCTACATTTTTTAATGCTAGAATCACAGCATATAAGAGATCAAAGAGAACTTAACGGTCATTTAATCTGCCCATCTCACTTCACAAATACAGAAAAGAAGGAGATGTAGTCGGCTGGCCCAAAGTCACCAGGTCAGTGTCAGAGCACAGCCCGGTCCTCCCAGGCCAGGAGGTACCTTCCACGCAGGCAGCCCCGCAGATTAAGAGCCTAAGGCTCTACTGTCTAGAGTAACACTTCAGAAAGTGTGCTCTTTAGAACTCCAATCTCCTGAATAGCTCTCCATTAAAAAAAAAAAAATAGTATGTCCTTTGATGACTTATGTTCGGGGAACACTGCATTCTGCGTCCTGCCTTGGACAGTCTGGTGCTCAACACCAGACTGAAGGCTCTGAGAAGTCCCACACTGCAGAGAGCGTCCACGCGCAACCCGGCACCTCCCAACCTTTTCACATCCAGAGACCACTTCTCGTGTGAAACCAATGAATGCTCCAAGGAACTAGCATTCTGCACGAATATACTTTACAAAATATTGTTCAAGGCCAGGGCTCACATCCCTACAGATCATATACCTTAATAAAAAATCAAACTTTGGAAGAAACGACACCTAGGACAATTAACTTTGCTATTTGTTGGGTGGGTGACTGACAGAAGAGAGGCCTGTGGGAGCCCCAGGCACTGGGACGGTCAGAACACACCGAAGCTGTTCAGAGCAGAAGATCGACACCTCCCAAGACACAGTGAGTGTCAAAAAAATGTTTCCTGGAAATAAGCATTTTTTGATTGAAAAAGCACAATCACTGTGCTGTTTTACTCTCTGGGAGTGTCTAAGAGCCTTGTGGATAAACACAAGCCCGCAGACGAGACGGGCCCCAAGCAAAGAAGGCCCCTTTGCCCCCAGCGGCCCCAGCCCCACCTCCTCAGGGAGAGGGCGCACTGGTGCTGCAGCTGGATGGCCGTGTCCCTCTGCTGGGTGAGCATGTCCGTCTGCTTCAGCAGGCGCTGGTTCTCCTCCTCCAGCTGCTCTAGCCGGCTCAGGTCTGAGTTGTGGATGGCAACTTTCTCGCTGTACCTCTTCCGCAGGGCATCATAGTCCTTCTTAACCACCTCCAGCTTGTCCATGGCCGTGTCGTACAGCTTGTTGAGAATTTCTGAAGACCCGTTGTGCTTCAGCACCTGGGAATGAGAGTCACACTTACCAAGGGCCTGGCAGCAGGAGGAAGCACAGACTGACCACTCTTACCTCCCTGTGTCTAAGGCTAGAACTGCTAACCAGGGAGGGGAGGTCACGGCCTCTGGCCTTCGGAGGCTGAGCTCTGATTCCACTGGCCCTGCAGTCACACTGGGTGATTCATTTGTTCATAAACATTTCTTGAGTAGTGTGCAAAAGGGTGTTACCCTAGCAGGCCTGAGACTTCTATCCTTAGAAAGCCCTGCTTGCAAGTTCACTCTTGGCTGGTGCCTGAGAACTTGAGTGGCGAATAGTTCCCTACGCTGATATAAAACTTGCCCCAAATAATCATAGGGGCTCCCAATGCCTGGACCAAACAAACAGTACGGCTTAGGCTGAGTACTGCTTTCTCCTGGGAGTCTGAAATCTCAGTACATGCCAGGCAGCAGTGCCTGCGGAGCCAGCGCCCAGGAAAATCCCTGGGCAGGGAGCACCTCGTGGGCTTCCCTGACACCACCTCACCTGTGCTGCCATGCTTCAGTACTGGGGGAACTGAGCATGCCCTGTGTCACTCCACAGGGAGGCCGGTTGGAACCTGCACCTGGTTTCCTCTGGACTTCGCCCCACACACCTCGTCCCTTTGCTGACTTTGCTTTGTGTCCTTTCGCTGAAATAAAATTTAGCCGTCAGTGTAGTTGTATGCTGAATCTTGTGAGTCTCCCTGATAATCACCAAACCTGAGTGGAGTTGAGGACCCCCAACACAAGTGCCTGTCATGTTCTAGTGATGTTCTAGATGCTGCTGGTGCCAGACAGGACACATACAGACCGCAGCTTGTGAGAGGATATGAACACCCGGATGAACAGACAGACAGAGATAGGGAGGTAGACAGAAAGGAAGAAAGACCAAATAAATAACTTCTGGGCAGAAGAAGAGCCCTCAAGAAAATAAAAAATAAAGCAGGATAATGAGCTGGAGACTTCTGAGCAGCAGAGCAGAAGGTGTGAGGTCTGAGGAGGTCTCTCTAAGAAAGTGACTTCTAAACTGGAATGCAAATGAAGAGCGGCAGCAAGAGCACACCTGGCAGAGGGGTAAGCAAGTACAAAGGCCCTGAGGCAGGAATGCCCAGTGTTCTAGGCACAAGGAGAAGGGGAGGTCAGAGTGACTGGAGCCTCGTAAACAAGGAGCAGTGGGTTCAAGAGGAGGCTGGAGTAGCGGGTTCGCTTCAAGGCTCACAGCCAAAGCCAAAACGGTGTCCTGAGGGAGATGGGAACCCTAGGAGATTTTTAAGCAAGAGAGCAAATTACAGGTTCACTCTGGACGCTGTTCCAGAGAATAAAAAACAAGAAGATGACTCAAGAGGTTGTCAGGGGCCTGTTGACTTCTGCTAAGCCCCTCGGGGGATCTGTACCCTTTGGCAGGTCACTCCACTTCTTTGGCTTTCGGTTTCCTTATTCTTTAAATGATAGGACTGAACCAGAAAAGCTTGCTTACTGGTACAAGCTTCAACAGTCCAGGAATCACCTGATTTATTCAGCATGGACCCTGAGTTATGAGATCTCTGCAGCCCAGAGAACCTTGCACCTCACTTCACTGTGCTTCACAGGTGTTGTGTTTTCCTACAAACTGAAGGTGAGACCCTCAACCAGAAAAGAGATTACCGCTCATTGTATTGGGATGGCTTGGAACAGAACCCACAAAACATCTGAGGTCTGCCTGTGCTCTGTTACCATTACAATTAGCATGAAATGCCTAGGGACAGCTAATTTAGCAATCAAATCAGAGACAAAGAAAAGGAGTTTGTTCTTCTAAGACATAAGCATTAGCTCCTAAGACTACAGACTAATGAAAAGGAAGGGAATCTCAGAAATCAGCTCACTCGGGGCTCTGTGTGTTGCCTTTTTTTTTTTTTTTTAAGCAAAACTCTTTCCTTTAAAGGAACTCTCACAAAGACACCAAAATACAAAACTCCTGCAGTACATCTGTTCCTTGGGCAGCTAAAATCTTCATTGCTTTGTAAAAATGCTTCACACTGCAGATAGGACTGCACACTGAGAAGCAGAAAAGAACTGACTGTGCCCCACTCTATCATCTGAAGTGTTCAAAACAACAAAACAGCAACAAGGACAGCCCGGACCAGTGTGGCTCAGTCGGCTGGGCATCTTCCCGCAAAGTGAAAGGTCTGGTTCTGCTCCCGGTCAGGGCCCGGTCCCTGGTCATGGTGCCCACGAGAGGCATCTTAACGATGCTTCTCTCTCACATCGATGTTTCTCTTCCTCTCTTTCTCCCTTCCTTCCCCTCTCTCTAAAAAAATAAGTATTTTTTAAAAATTAAAAAACAAAACAACAAACTGAGTATCTTCCAAACATATAGAAAAGCATAGCAATTCAAGTAACAAAATTTTAAGTACTCACCACTTAGCTCTAATCTTAATATCTTGTCACATGTGCCAAATTGTTTTTCAAAAAACACAGTATTGCTGGCGCTGCTAGAGCCCCCGATGCACCCTTCTTACCCCACACCCCCTCTTCCCCTCCAGAATCAATCGCTCCCCTGAATTTGCCGTCAACCATCTCCATGCACAGTATTTTCTTTATACTACTTACGTATTCACACATTTCTAATGCTACCCACTCTGTGTGCTTCTTTTTACTCAATGACACTTTTGCGGTTTAGTCAAGTGATGAGGCAGTAACTCACTGTATGAACACATCACACATTCTCTTTTTTCTGGTTGATGACCATTTACTTTGCCCCCTCCCCCTCACCTTTTTTTGGCTGTTATAAACGATACTGCCATGAACGTTGCTGTGTATGTCTCCTTTCCCACACCCGTGAGATTTCATCTAGAAGTAGAGTGGCCAAGTGTCAGGATATGGACTTGGACTTGTTCATACTTTCTGGACAATATCAAATTGCTCTACCAATGCATGATCTGCCTGCTGTGGGCAAGCTCTGAGGATTACTACCCTCAACACATCCTCACCAAGATTTCATACAGTCACATTTTTCTTTCATTTTTAATTGTAATAAAATACAAACAACAAACTGCCTTAACCATTTTTAACATTTTTTTCTATTTATTGATTTTAGAGCTAGAGAGGGAGAGAGAGGAAGGAAGACAGATAGAGAGAGAGTGAGCAAGAGAGAGAGAGAAGGAGAGAGATTGACCGATTTGTTGTTCCACTTATTTCTGCATTCGCTGGTTGATTTTTGTATGAGCCTGACTGGGGACCAAACCTGCAACTCTGACTGCTGAGACAACGTTCTAACCCACTGAGCTCCCCGACCAGAGCCGAGGGTTTTTAAGCGAACATTTCAGTAGTGCCATATACATACATTCACGTCATTGTGCAGCCAGTCTCCAGAACTTTTTCATCTTGCAAAACTGAAACTCTGTCTCCATTGAAAAACAGTTCCCCATTCCATCCTCCCCCTCGGCCCCTGGAAACTGCCATTCTACTTTCTGTTTCTATGGATCTGGCTACTCTAGGTACTGCACAGAAATTAAATCATACATTAATTAATCTTTTTGTGACTGACTCATTCATTTAGCATAATGTCTTCAAGGTTCATCTATGCTGAAGTATGTGAAAATTTATTTCTTTTTTTTTTTATAAGATTTTATTTATTTATTTTTAGAGAGAGGGGAAGGGAGGGAGAAGGAGAGGAAGAGAAAGAGCAATGTATGGTTGCCTCTCACATGGCCCTCACTGGGGACCTGGCCTGCAACCCAGGCATGTGCCCTGACTGGGAATCGAACCAGGACCCTTTGGTTCCCAGCCCGCGCTCAATCCACTGACCTACACCAGCCAGGGCGACAATTTCTTTCCTTTTTAAAGATGAATCATATTCCACTTCATGCATGCACTGCATTTTGTTTATCCATTCATTTAACGAAGGATTCTTGGGTTGTTTCCACCTCTTGGCTAGTGCGAAAGAGTCAGATATTTTAAAGTATTTAACTTGCTTTCTGATTACTAAAAAGAGCAACTCTCCTTATGTCTACTGACTATACACACTTTCTCTACTTCTCCCTCTTCCTTGCTTTATGTAGGATTTAATTCCATGTACTAATCATTTCCTAGTTATATTACAAATATCTTTTCCCAATATGTGGCTTGTCAATTTTCTTGCAGTGTCTTTGCTATACTAAACTTTCACATTTTAATACTGTAAAACCTATGAATCATTTCCTTTATAGTTTGTGCTTTGATAGTTTTATTTCAAAAGTTCTTTCCTTCCTACCTTGAGATTATGAAGATATTCTATTATATTTTTCTAAAAACTATTAGTTTACTTTTTAATTTAAATCTATAAACAACTTGGAATATATTTTTGTGTATGGTATGAGATGGAAATATAACATTATTCTTTTCCATAAATCACCTGACAAATGAGAACTGGGACCCTGAGTGCAGGACAAAGTAAGGACACCTGAATTTGTCTAAGTGCAGGCAATGACTGGAGGACACCTGGACACATCTGACACAGTGTCCACCACTGCGGGATGTCCCACAAGGGTGTGCCCACACATGCCCAGGACACACAGAGCCAATGGAGAGCTCTCCTGACTTTCGGGTCAATCAGTACCTTCTACTCACATCTGGAAAAGGTCCCGCTTCTAGAAAGGACTGCCCTGACTTGTGGGCAGTGCCTCCAATATTTGGATAAAAATCGCTTCAAATTTTTCACTCTCTAAGCCAGGTGAGAAGCCCAGTGTCTCCAAAGGAGTGGTTTGCTGCAGAGCAAAGGCACTGCTGCCATTCCTGGAGTCACCCACAAGGTGGCAGCCCTGGGACTAATCAAAGGTTCTGCAGTCCAAGCTTTAAAAAACAAACTAAATTTTAAAGGCAGCCTTGAAATGACACAAAGACCCTGTTCGGGGTGTTGGCCCAGCAGAGCCTACCCCCACCTCCACGACAGAGTCTGGATTCTACACCATGGGTTTGACCTTTTTTCGTGGGGAAATAGTCCCCCAAATGGCCTAACCACCAGAAGCTTGGATCAGCGCCCGCATGTCAATCCAAGGCAGACGGGTCACAAGTTCCCAGTGAGATGAGGAAAGTCCAGAGCAGACCCAGGGATCCTCCCTGACGCACAGCTCACCTGTGCGAACACGGTGGGACCCAGGAACGACGGGGCCATGGCTCCACCTGCCCCGCAGGTGGAATCGGCACAAGGTCTAACTTACTGTGAGCTGAAATCCACGACCTTCCCCAGCTTCTAACCTCTTGCTCTCAGCTAGCCCCGGAGTCACGCAGAATAAACCTTTTCCCACAGAACAGTACCCACGTATCCAAAGAGGCTCACGGGCCCCAAACACTTCTCAGCTCTTCTCTACCAGCAAAGCTCAGAATCATGCCTGTGCTAACATAATCAAAAGCATCTGAAGAAATTTGGGGAAATCACAGCCAGAGTTAACTCCAGAGAATTTGAAAAACCATCCTATTAGTTAGAATGTTTTTCCTTTTCATCATTAGATGATGTTCTCGGTAGAAAGTCCCACACATGTGCGCGTGTGCGTGCGCACACATACACACACACACACACAACCCAATCAAATGCTTAGCTTTCCAGCTAAGGCTGTAATGGCGGTCTGAGTGAGAGAGAATATTTACATTTGGCCCAGAACCCTCACGGGATCTCGTCTCAGGCAGACGGCAGTCCTCAGGGATGACTCCTCTCCAGAGCCTGAGGAAGGGCCTGTGAGGAGGGGACAGCAGTGGCACAAGGGAGGCACAGAGCCAGCGTCTGGTTCCATCCCAGCCTGCGCTGTGCCCACTCCGTCTCGCCCCTGCGCTGGTCAGAAACCCTCGCTCTCTCTGGGCCTCAGTGAGGCAGGCCCTTCAGAGGTGTGTCTGGGTATCTGGACAAGAAGTTAACTTTCATGAACCACCAAAGAGAAAAGTATATTTAAAGCAGGGGCCGGGGTCAGGAGGAAGAGAGCGAAGACTCCCGGGGCCTTACAAGTTTCCCAAATAAATTGGCAGAACCAATTAAAAGAGAAAAGCAATGCTATGGACCCTGTAATTTTACCTCTAAGAATGCAACTTTACATATCCTGGCTGGTGTAGCTCAGTGGATTGAGTGCAGGCTGGGAACCAAAGGGTCCCGGTTCGATTCCCCATCAGGGCACATGCCTGGGTTGCAGCCGGGTCCCCAGTGAGGGCCATGTGAGAGGCAACCATACATTGCTGTTTCTCTCCCCTCTGTCTCCCTCCCTTCCCCTCTCTCTAAAATAAATAATAAATAAAATCTTAAAAAAAAAAAAAAGAATGCAACTTTACAAAACATGTACAGAGAAACGTAAGGACAGGTAAGCGTGGCCACCAAAAAAACCACTTGTAATAGGAGAAAGTGTGGACAACCAAGAGTCTCAACACACACGGAAGGCGTTAATAAATGACTGACAATTAAATTATGAAATATGTTGCTGGATATTCCAAATTTACAGAAAATAGGAGACCCATGATCTATTTATGGGGATGGAGGGGGGAGGCAGGTAGCAGAAAATAAAAACAAAATGTTGTGTGTTTAGTATGACACAGAAAATGTCTACAAGGACATATCCCAAGTGGCTCAGAGAGGTCCGTCGTCCCTAAGGGGTGATACTGGGCGGGGGCCGTGGAGTGCAGTCTTCACTGCTGTTTGAGGTTTTCTTCTTTTTTTACCAAAGAATACTAATTATTGTAGTAAAGAAAGATGATGCAAAACTATCCTCTACATTGCACCCCCAACCAAGGTCGGCAATCTGTGCCCAGGATCTCTTGGACGTTTCTGACGCAGACGGGAAGAATTCCGATGGTGCGTTCTCACTGAGGAACCCTGGAGATGGGAAAATGGAACTGCCACACTGCAGCCACCTCTCCCCAACCCCCCCACCACACACACACACACACACACACACACACACGCACGCACGCACACACAGGGAGGACCACCTGTCTCCTGCTCTCCAGTGGGAGAGGCTCCAGGCCCCTGGCCTGCAGCGCTGCACCCTCCCATCCCCACCCAGGGCTGCCTCATTTCCTCAGAGATAAATCCTGCAGAGCTGGGGAGCCCCACAAATCCCTCAAGCAAACATGCAAGTCAAACAGCACCGTTTACCCCGCAAGGGCCTCTTCAAGTTAACAAGGCGTGGGAGGAACCAGGCAACAAAACAGGCCTTGTCCAGCAAGGTCAACCTTTGCCCTCAGGCCTGTTGGGAGGAAACCTGTGGCCGCCCCCATGTTCCCTGCTTCCTCTGCTGCTGACCTACCCAAGGCGCCTACCCCTGACCTGGTTAAGGTGAGATGGCCCAGGAACAGCACGTGGCCCTGTCCGCTCAGATACCTGCCCCCACCCCCACCCCACCCCACCCCACCGGCAGCCCTGCCCCTGTCCTGGGGGCGGCATCCCAAGGTGGCAGGCACATGGTAAAAGGCACCGGCATAGCTGAGCAGAATTGGGAAATTCATTGCCCACTATGATAAACTATCCCACTCCAAGGGTCACAGCTGCAGGAAAAGAAAGGAGAACAAGGAGTGGGAGGGAGGGTGCAGGAGAAAGCCTGCCCCGTCATCTGGGGGAAGAACAGGAACGGTGGGAGCGGCAGGGTGATCCCAGTCAGTTTGTACAAGCTGTGAAGGCCTAAGGGAAGAGAGAGGATGGGAGGCAATGAAATGTTATGCCTCTCGAGGGCAGATATTTTTTATGACAGGGTAATAACTAGAGTCACTTTTTATGTTGAGGTATAATTCCTGTAACACACAACCCCCCTTTGAAGTGCACGAGTCGGTGGCTCCTGGCACCATCGGCAGGCTGTGCAGCAACTATGACTACCTGCTCCAGCACACATCCGTCACCCAGAAAGAAACCGGTCCCCATTCACAGTCACTCCGCATCCCCCGTGCCCACCACCCCAGCACCCACTCACTCACTTTCTGCCTTTATGGATTCCCCTGCTCTGAACATCTCCTATGAATGGGTCACGTGATGTGTGGACTTTTGTGCCTGCATTCTTTCATTTAACAGAATGTTTTCGAGGTTCCTCCACACTTCCTTTTTGTGCCAGTAATATTCCATTGCATGGAAAATGCCGCCTTTTATTGATCCTTTCATCAACCACTGGATGTTCAGGTTTTTCCCACTTTTTGGCTGTTAGGAATAATGCTGCTATGAACATTGACAAGTTCCTATGTGGACGTATGTTTTGAATTCTCTTGGGTATATATGCTGAAGTGGAATTGCTGGGTCACCTGGAACTATGCTTAATAATCTGAGGAACTGCCACAGTTTTCCGAAGTGACTGCACCACCTTACATTCCCAACAGCGTATGAGGGTTACAGCCACTCCCCACCCTCAATGGGAGCAGACTTTAATCCAGCCTCGATAGTACCAGAATAAAAACAATACCCGCAAACATTTACTGTGTGCTTCACACACACGGGCACACAGTACCAGTGCTGTTATCTGTGGTATCTTTTACCATGTGAGACCAACTCAGCTACACCGACAAAGCCCTGCTCTGCCACTTTGTTGCAAGGCTGTGGGACTGCCTTTAGGTGAAGACAGAGCCACAAACTCATGTGAAAGTATGAATGCTCAAAGAAAAATAAAGTCCAAACTAAATCCAAAGGCAAAAGGTTGAGTCAAGTTTAGACCAGGGTGAAAAATGTCAGCAAACAAGTGAGCAAGAAAACAAAGTGGGGTGAAGATGAAGATGGGGGCCTGCCTTCAGGTGGGGCGGCCAGCACCCAAGCCCAGTGAGGGACACAAACCCTCAGCGGGGCCACCCCCGCCTCCTGGACAGCCTGCCTCTGCCCCGACTCCCTGCAAGCAGCTCATGCTAACCTGCCTCACACACTTCATTTCTGCAGAGGAGTTCTTTTGGGGTAAAAATGGTTTGCCTCTGAACAATCAAAACCCCAGTCTTAACCCTTTGCTTTAGGAAGCTCCATGGACGCGCAGGCAAAAGAGTCTCTGCGGAAAAATTCAGCGCACTCAACGTGGTACCAACCACAGGCTGGTACAGCACTTCCCCCTGGCACCTCATCTCGCCCTCACAGCAGTGCTCCCCCAGCACCACCCGACCCCAGGCCGGGACTGTTAAAGGGGCAGAAAGGAAAGTGGAGTGTGCTAAAGCACCGCCCGTGAGATCGGAGAGCAGGTGGGCAGTGGCATCTCCCAGGTATGGAAGGGAGACTGCAGCGGGGCCCTGGCTGCCCTGGCCTTGCACCTACCTCCCCTCCCACAAACCTCTTCATTACCAAGGCTCCATCGGGGCCTACCGAATCCCGCCCCCAGACCTGACCACACACAACCAAGTGCCCCAATCGGAACGCTCACGGAGAAGATGTCAGGTAAGTCCAAGCGCACCACCTGAGGGTCCCTCACTGAGTCTGCACGGGGCATTCCACATGAGATTCCACATAACAAAGACAAGAGAAAGAAGAGCAGCAACAGGGGCCACTTTTTCCAACAGAAGACAGATTTTAATGGGGAAGGACTGCAAAGGGCACAAGAGTCAGTCAGCAGGAGACTGGTTAAGTCTCGGTGCTTCTCTGACACGCAATACTCTGCAGCAGTTAGAAACATGGAAGCAGAACTTGTACTGAAACAGAAAAACGCACCGACATGCATTCAGCAAAGAGTGTTAGCACAGAACACGCGCATGGTTCCATCTTGTGAAACAAATTCACAGGAGACAAGGGTCTACGTGCACACGTGAAACACCGCAAACTTTTCACTGGTAGCGCCTTCATGGTGGTCGTTTCTTGGGAGTGAGACAACTGACAGAATTCTACTTGTTATTTTTAAAATGTCTGTATTGTTGGATTCTCTTACTATGTTACAAAAAATGAAAAGCCCTGCCCTTCTCCCCTCTGAACAATTTAACCTGCCAGCCACGAGTGAGGCAGAGCAGGACAGGGGCTGCCGCCGGTGCGCGGCTCTCGTGGCGCCCCAGCGTGGCCGTAAGGCCTGGGGGAGGGGAGGCTTGAAGCCTGAGGGCCCAAACCGGTGAGAAGGGGGCAGTGCAGGGAGGAGCTGCAGCGGGGGCAGGAGAAGAGCACACAGTGGGGCTGACCGAGTAAGTAAGCAGGTAAGCAATAACAGGGACCAGGCCCCCGCTGGGCTGCTCAGTGGGTAAGAGCAGGGGTCCCCAACCTCCGGGCCGTGGACCAGTACCAGTCCGGACCTGTTAGGAACCGGATGGCACAGCAGGAGGTGCGCTCACATGCAATGCGCTTGAACCATCCTGAATCCGTCCCTGCCTCCCCTGTCCATGGAAAATTGTCTTCCACGAAGCTGGTCCCTGGTGGCAAAAAGGTTGGAGACCACTGGGTTAGAGCATCATCCTGATGCGCCAAGGTTGTGGGTTGGACCCCCGGACACGTACAAGAATCCACCAGTGGGAGTTCCGGCCAAGACGGAGGCGTAGGTAGAAACCCTTCTGTTCCTCACACAACCAAAAGGAGGGTAACAACCAATCTAAAATCAGTAAACAACCACAACCACCAGAAAAACAAACTGCATGGAACTCTGACAACCAAGGAATTAAAGAAAAAATCAACCAGAACAACCAGACTGGTAAGGCAGACTGCGTGGGCTGACTCAGAAAAACCACGGTGAGGCGGCTGAGAGGCGGGGCTGACTGCCAAGCTGGGCGAGAGGGACTGACAGAAGCGGAAAACTGAGACTCGGAGCTGACTGTGGGCTAAGGCTGGGGTTGCCGCGGTGAGAGATACTTCCAGTCTGACACGAGAGTCTGTTGGAAAGTGCGCTAGAGACAGCAGGCGAGCAGCATTGTTCCCTCTCTGGCCCCTCCCCCACAGGCAGCACGGCAAGGAGGGCTGCCCTTCCCAGGTGAATGCTTAAGGCCCCGCCCCCTTACAACCTATCAGCTGCGTCAAGACAGAGAAATATGGCCCAAATGAAAGAACACAGCAAAACCTCAGAACGAAGCGATGAGGAGATTGCCAACCTATCTGATGGAGAATTTAAAGCCCCGGTAATCCAAATGTTCACAGAACTGACTGAGTTCAGTTGAAAAATGGAAGAACAAGTGAAAGATACCCAAAATGAAATAAAGCAAAATATTCAAGGAATCAACAGTGATAAGAAGGAAACCAGGATTCAGAGCAATGATTTGAAACAAAAGGAAGAAATAAACATCCAACTGGATCAGAACAAAGAAACAAGCATCCAAAAAAATGAAGAGAGGCTGAGGATTCTCTGGGACAATCTGAAATGTTCCAATATCTGAATTATAGGGGTGCCAGAGGAGAAGAACAACAGCAAGAAATGGAAAACTTATTTGAACAGATAATGAAGGAAAACTTCCCCAATCTGGCGAAGGAAATAGACTTCCAGGAAGTCCAGGCAGTTCAGAGAGTCCCAAAGAAGTTGGACCCAAAGAGGAACACACCAAAGCACATCATCATTAAGTTACCCAAGATTAAAGACAAAGAGAAAATCCTAAAAGCAGCAAGAGAAAAGGAGACAGTTACCTACAAAGGAATTCCCATAAGACTGTCAGCTGATTTCTCAAAAGAGATCTTACAGGCAAGAAGGGGCTGGAAAGAAGTATTTGAAGTCATGAAAGGCAAGGACCTACATGCAAGATTACTCTATCCAGCAAAGCCTTCATTTAGAATGGAAGGGCAGATAAAGTGCTTCCCAGATAAGGTCAAATTAAAGGAGTTCATCATCACCAAGCCCTTATTATATGAAACGTTAGAGAGACTTATCTAAGAAAAAGAAGATCAAAAATATGAACAATAAAATGACAACAAACTCACAACTATCAACAAATGAACCCAAAAGAAAAGAAAAACAATGAAAACAAAAACTAAGCAAACAGACTTTCTAAGATGGCGGCATAGGTGAATGCGCCGTGCCGCCTTGCACAACCAAACAAGGAAAAAAATCAGAAATTTACACAACCAAAAACAGCCAGATCTGACAGAAAATCGTATTGAGAGGAAGTCTGACAACCAAGGAATTAAAGAAGATACATTCACCCAGTCTGGTGAGCTGGGAGGAGCAGGGCGGAGGGAGAGCGCTCGGTGACCCTGCGGTGAACTGGTGAGCAGACGGCAGGTCCGCGGTTGGAGGGGCGGTTCCTGCAGGGCTGCAGCATACGGAGATGGGGGTGCCTGACCGAGTGCGGCCAGCGCCCGGCTCATCCGGACCCAGCGGGGCTGAGACTGGTGGACCGGGCAGGTCCGCATTTTCGGGCAGACGGACCGGGAGAGAAAGCAGGGCACAACCCACTGGCACAGATTGAGAGCACCTGGGGGGGGGGGGAGCCGGCGGCGGGAGGAACTCCCGACCTCACAGGAAAGTTCGTTGGGGAGACCCACGGGCGATTGGAGCTGTGCAGCCCATCCACCGACCCCGGAGCGACCCCCGGAGCCAGCGCAGAGGGGCTCGAATTGCTTGCAGGAGGCAGTGTGGGTGCGGACAGCGGAGCAGGCGCCATTGTGCGCTCAGGTCCCGCCCCCACAGGCTAGTCACAGCACAACTACCAGGAGCTTCCCTGCAGAGGGGATCCCCAAGACTCCGCCCTCCTTACAGTAACAGGCTCACCAAGGGAAAAAAAAATGGCCCAAAGAAAGGAACAGATCAAAGCTCCAGAGCTAACCGACCGAGAGATAGCCAACCTATCAGATGCACAGTTTAAAATCCTTGTAATAAGGATGCTAACAGAATTCAACGAAAAATTATCGAAATTGCTTGAACAAATGAGAAGGGATCTGCAGGGAACCAACAGAGATAAGGAAACTGGGACTCAAATCAACAGAGTGGACCAGCAGAAAGAAAAAAACATCCAACCAGAAAAGAATGAAGAAACAAGAATTCAAAAAATGGAGGAGGGGCTCAGAAACCTCCAGGACATCTGTAAACGTCCCAACATATGGATCATAGGGCTGCCAGAAGGAGAAGAAGAAATCCAAGGAATTGAAAACTTATTTGAACACATAATGAT